>CAUYRH010025467.1:0-34968 GCA_963574655.1 Perodicticus potto
TGGCTCAACGGGCTAAGGCGCCAGCCACGTACACCTGAGCTGGCGGGTTCGAATCCAGCCCAGGCCCGCCAAACAACAATGACGGCTGCAACCAAAAAAAAAAAAAAAAAAAAAAAAATAGCTGGGCGTTGTGGCAGGTGCCTGTAGTCCTAGCTACTTGGGAGGTAGAGGCAGGAGACTCGCTTGCGCCCAGGAGTTGGAGGTTGCTGTGAGCTGTGATGCTACAGCACTCTACCCAGGGTGACAGCTTGAGGCTCTGTCTCAAAAAAAAAAAGAAAAGAGGAGTGCCCAAAGAAATAAGAGTCTCTGTGGATTTGAAGAGACCAATAAGAATGTTTCTTTCAGATGAGTTTACCTCATATCTGTGTTGTTGTACGCAATACCGAAAATTATCCACCTACTGCAACCTCCTCACATCAGCAGTAGTTGTGAGGCGGTAACTGGCCTCTACTGGGGAGTGACAGCAACAGCTTGATAGCTCAGTGAATGTCTGTGACTACACTAGCTGCTGTTCGATAAGGTAAATATTTTACATCTAAGAAAAAAATTTAATTTTTAATTTTTCCAATATTATTCACTTATTCAGTAAAAACTTATTAAGTGTTTTATATATTTTGGACCAGGGGAAGACCACAGCTTTGTGCAGGTCAGTGCTTATGTAATTTAAGGGCCTCTTTAAGGAACAGGATGCAAACTTGCAAATATAAAATTAGATATAAAATGAATATTTATTAGAATAAATAACAAGTTAAGAAATAGAAATCTAAGAAATTATTAGAATAAGGAAGAAATTATAACAAATTACATATTTAAGAAAGCTGGCAAATATTACAAACACTACAAAATGCATAAAAATATCTTATTTTCATTAAATAACTTACCTATCAAGCTGCTGGACTTTTTCTAAATTTTTTGCTTGCCAATTCTTTGATTGCTTTTTATATAACAATACTTTTGTGTTATATTTTCTTTGTTTTTCTTTTCTTTTTTTTTTCTTTTTTAGATAAATCTCAATCTGCCTGGGTAGTGTGCCATGGCATCATAGCTCACAGCCACTTCAAACTCCTGGGCTCAGGTGATTTTCCTGCTTCAGCCTCCCAAGTAGCAGGGACTATAGGTACCTGCCACGTTGCCCAGATAAGTTTTCTATTTTTAGTAGAGATGGTGTCTCACTCTTGCTCAGGCTGGTCTCCAACTCCTGAGCTCGGGAAATCCACCCACCTCAGCCTGCCGGAGTGCTAACACCACACCCGGCCTGTGTTATATTTTCTAAAAAGGGAATATAAAAATAATTTATGATTGATCAGAATTTAATTTTCATTATTGACAGTTTTGAAAAGTTGATTTCAGTTTCACAGCTTTTATGTAATATTATAAATATTTTTAGGGTTGTTTTCAAATTTTAAGAAAATGATATTGAGTTTTGTTTATGTATGAGCTGTAACATTTTAGGACCTTTTAAGTTTTCTTTTACAGTAACAGTGAATTGACAATATTCCCACTAGTTTGTTGTCTGTATCCTCTTTTTAATGACATATCATGACTTCCTGTTACCTTTGTCTTTGTCAGTATTTTGTGTTGGACCAACAAGGAATTTCATTCTTTTCCCAAGGTCATTTATGTTTCCTTATTTAAATTACATTATTATCATTAGATTATCATTTTCATTACAGAATCTAATAGACTATTTATTTGAGTAATTAAATTCCCCCAAATATTTCTCTTTCAATAAATTGCCATTTTTGTATAGCTTTTATCTGGGATTTCCAGTCTTTATCAAAACAAGATGTGTTACACATGTTAACATGCGATCCTACACACGGATCCTGATAAATTTCATTTTGCATGTTTTTCTCAAAGAGAGAAAAATATAAAATTAGAGGATGTGTTCATAATAGCAATAGAAAGAACTTCAGGGACAAATTTCCATTTTAAGTAGGAAGCAGTGAGAATTGGCTGCTCTGACTGCGTATCTGGTATTTAGAAGACGTTTTCCGTGACCAGCTTCTGTATCTCCTCCTCTACCTCTGTCCTTTCACTGCCAGGCATTGCAGGACACATTACTTCTGGCCCTGAGCCTTTGTATCATGACACCAGTAGTCCTGGCAGACGTTCCTGTCCCAGGACGGAAACAACTGTGAGTCACATGAGTATATCCCCACAAACTCAAACTAATATGTCCTCAAATCAGCTTTCTCTTAGCTGGATCCTCAATGCCTGTGGTCAACCCAGTTCTTCCAATATGATGGTAAGTATGACAGAAAGGAGGTTGCAGTGGGTGGAAAGAGGTCACCTCTGTGAAGTGCATGGAGCGGTGCAGCCATTCACTGAGGCAACCGCAGGTGTTAGCTGCTAACATCCTCATCCTCCCCATCATAATTTCCAGGCATGTTTTAGTGGCCTTGTCCAGTTTTTGGTGGTTTGATACTTGGAATTCTTTATAAGAAGTTTCTTCCTATTTCTACTTCCTTTCCCTGTTAGAATCCAGATTTCCAAAATGTTAAAGCCAAATGAATCCATAGAGAACATTTGAGCCAGTCCTTCATTTTACGGATGAGGAACTTGAGGCTGAAGGTCACTCAGCTAAGTAGCAGAACAAGGGAACAAGGACACATGCTTATACCATCTTTCTTTTCTCTCCTGTCTCGTGGTTAAATCTCTATCAGAGTATACCCAGTTTCTTGGGATTAATGTTAATTAATTTAGGTGTGCATTGATTGATCACTACGAGTATCCCCAGTTGATATTTTTAAGAGTTAGAATACTCAGTGTGCTTCTAAAGTGTCACATAATAGTGTTACTGAGTTCATTTTGATGGAACTTTTAGCTAAGTAAACTGTTGCACGAACACTCTTGCAGGAAATAGAAACTCATCCTATGAAAACGTAAGCTTTCCATGGGAGTTGTGCTTTCCTTTCCTCAGCAGGGCAGGAGCATATATGTTAGCTGCCTGGCCATCCTCTAGAGCTTGGTTTTTAATCTCCAGGGAGGCCAAGCTGACAAAATGTCATCTCTTTGCCTGCTAAGGAAAGAAGCTGTGAAATAGATCTTCATTGCTTACGCATCTCAAGTTGCTTAGCACCGGCTGTATCCATAACACCATGGTGTATTTAAAATACTGTTCATTGGAATACTTTGAACAAGGGATTCAGATGCTCATAAATGCCCTAAAGAGGCATTATGATGTTACATTGATTTTTATCGTTAATTGGATTTGTTCCCTTTAGAAAACTTAAGTTTATAGATGCCTGTCTAAATACTGCCCATTACTGATCCTGGATTTTTCTACTCTCAGTTCTAAAGATCTTTTAATTCAGAGAGGAGAAAAGAAAAGAGCTAACGTCTATGACAGCTTTTAAGTGTTGAGTGCTCGATGCACATCATCTCAATTGAATCCTTATAAAAGCCATAGGAGGCAGGGAACTTTAGACACATTCTGTATTTGAGCAACTTGATCAAGATTATTTCCTAGGGCATCTTGAAAAAACAAATTTCTGATTATGTGTTTTCCACTTTAAGAAATTCTTGATTAAAATGGAAATTAAAAAAAAGAAAAGGTGCTCACATAGGTAAGGGTCTTTTTAAGTTTACATTAATAAAGGCTGCAAAGGAGGTCAAGCAACACGTTCCGAGTGAGACGACCAGGTGGAGTGTCTCAGTTCACTTATACTACTGTAATAGAAAAGCACAGAGCGGGTAATTTATAAATAACAGAAATTTATTTCCCACACTTCTAGGAACCCAAGATGCAGGCACTGGTAGGTTCAGTTGTCTAGAGAGGCTGCTCTGTGCTTCTAAGATGGCGCCTTGTTGCTACGTCCTCTGGAGAGGAGAACGCTGTGTCCTCATGCAGCAGAAGGTAGAAGGTCATGAATGAGACTTTGGTTTATAAGGGCCTCAATCTCATTCTGCAGGGAGGGGCCTTCAGGACTAATCACCTCTTAAAGGCCATGCCTCTTAATACCATCACATTGGCTATTAACTGTCAACACCTAACTTTTGGAGAGGACACTTTCAAACCATAGCATAAAGAAAATAAAAGGAGGAACATTGTCAAAAAGTGTACTAACACCAGCAATAATGACGTTGGATGGATTTAAAGAGGTCTCTATGATCTTAGGCCTTTTGTGTTGGAAGGTGAATTTTGCAAGACATCTTTGGTTGTGTTTCTGTGAGGCCCTTTTGTTTCTTACCTTTCCCTCTTGTCCCCTTCCTCTTTCTCTTTATTCAGTACTTTCTAGTGGCAAATAACAGTTACTGAAGTAGGTTCTTTTTTACTTTTCAGTTTGAAAGGCAAAAGCACAGGCAGTACCCTCCTGGGAATCATTTCTATTTCTCTTCCCATAGATTTGCCCTATGGCAGCTTCAATCCATTATCATCACTTCTTTTGTCTATATTGGCAGTTCCCCAAGACAGAGAGGAAAAGGGAGATCTGCAGATATGCAAACCTCATAATCAAGACTGTGCTAATGAAATCACTCCTCCACTTGCCCTTGCCTGTTACTGAATCCTGTTCCAGCTAGGATGGAAAAAGTGCATTGGTCATGCTGTCAAAAGCAGATCAGATTTCACCACTGCTATTTCTTCCTTTCTTAACTAAAAACAAAACAAAATACCACATACAACAAATAGAGAGAGACAGGGAGAGAGAAACTAGGTGAGGGTGAAGGTAGTTTGTACTATTATCATATTTCATGTATTCAATCGTATTTTTCTTAGCAAATATAATTGGGAGGGGTGTTTTTCCCTCCTTCCAGCATTAGATTTATAGCTGGAGATAAAAATACACTGACCCTCCAGAAAAGAGCTCTTTCTGCTCTGCACACATCCCATCTTCTTACCTTCTTCCTTGCTTCTGTTCACCTTTCTCTCTGCCTTCTTCGCTCCTTCAATTCAGTGCTTAGAGAAATCTTTCACTCTTCTTTTGACAGGTGTCAGATAGACAGTCTGAGCTCATTTAAGCTGAACTGTCTGGGGGGTAAACTGAATTTGTTCAGGAGAACAGCAATTTGGATGACAAGTGCCAGGACATACCAGATGGCACAACTGAGAAAATTCTTATCAGGCTCCCAGCTCACGTTCCAGGTGGCATTTCTGTCTCTCTGTCTCTCTCCTCTGTTTTCATTTGTTCATGGTTGACCCAAATGGAAACCTTGAAATACACATGAAATTCTTCTTGGAAGTTTCCAAGAAGAAAAGGTGACAGTGACTCATTGTAAGATGCCTACATTCCCTCAGTTATTTATTTACATTCTTATTACTGATGCTTCCCAGACCCATTTGGGCACATATTTGAAGAAGCCTTAATTATTAGCCCTGCTAGTTGTTTAATAAATAGGTCTTTTACTTAACCTGCGAAAAGTTTGCCATTTTGGACAGTACTCAACCCAGTTAATGCTTGAAAAGTCTTGCCTAGATATAAATAAAAGTGCTTGTAAACATTCTTTCCTATTTGCCACATAGCCTGATTGATTTTGTTGGCTCTCACTTGCCAGAAAGGAAACCTATGGCCATAAATGTCATGGAAAGGTATTTAGTGGAGGGGAGATTTTTCTGGTTCATATAAAACATTCTAAAATTCAAGGCCAGGGCATTGTGGCAGGTTCTAATCTATGAATCATTATATTTTTAACATACCCTGAGAACAGGAAGAAAGAGATCAACCTTTATAGACACAGATGGAATTTTTCTCCTGAGCACTGGTAATTCATGTGACACTTGATATTTGCTTATGTTTACAGTGAAATTCTTTCTCTCAACCTTGCACTGTGCTGTCACTGGTCACTTAACAGACCTCTGAAAAAGCAATACGAGTTGATGTTTTAGGTACACAAACAGAAGATGTTTATAATCCTGGGCACTGATTTTTTTTTTTTCAGTCAATATTTGGTTTACACAAGAAACTATTTTTTCCAGTCTGTCTGCTTTGACTCTGAATTTACAAGTTTGGAAGATTAGATATTGTTGACAATTCAATGATAAAATTCATTCACAGGAAAGACTTATTGTGAGTAAAGAAATACAGTATCACATAGGGTACATACTCTTCTTTATTATTTAATTTTCTACTAAGTCATATATGTGCTTGGTATTAGGAATTCCATAGTTTTGGCAAAACCAATGATGGCAGTACTATACTTATCTGGACGTTGATGTTTCATTAATTTAAGGTGGAAGTCAGAGGAAAAGGGCTCTGAGCCAACCCCATAGCTGTCACAACCAAGGCAGCAAATTGTATTGCCGCTCTTCTCACCAAGAGCTTTAGCACATTACTTTTCACATGTCTAGACTTCTTGTTTTTGAGGACATACCAGGTTAGCAGATGTAGGAAGGATAGAGGTGATTTTGACATGTAGGGAGGAGACAGGAAAACTAAAGTGCAACCACAAAGCTGATGGCCACAACCCACAGTGGTGGAAATTCTAAGGCTAACATCGAGTTACTCAGAAAAGTTGTACACAACATCAGGGAACTGAAAGCCCAGTAAAAGTGTCGTAACATGAAGCGAAGAGGCTGTTTTATATATACATATATAAAAAACATCCTATTGAGTATTACAACTTTAATAGAGTGTTTTCCTTTCTTAAAATGCATATACTTTTTTTGGCACTGTGTGTGTAGAGAGAGAAATTTGTTACAAAGAACTACTTCACACAGATATGGAGGCTGACAAGTCGCAAGATCCTCAGGGAGAGTCAGCAAGCTGGCAACCCGGGAGAGCCAATGATTGAGTTCCTGTTTGAGTCCAGTGGTCTGAGATCCAGGAGAGCTGATTGTGTAATTCCAGTCCAAAGGTCAACAGACTGGAGACCCAAGAAGAGCTGATGTTCAGTTCAAATTTGAAGGCAGCAGAAAGTCCATGTCCCAGTTGGAAGGCAGCCAGGCAGGATAAACGCTCTCTTTCTTGAGGAGGGTCAGCCTTTCATTCCATTCAGGCCTTCAACTGTGTGGATGAGGTATACCACATTAGGAAGGACAGTGCGCTTTGCTCAGTGTACAGATTTTAACATTAATCTCATCCAAGAACACCCTCAGAGAAACATCCAGAATAACATTTAACCAAATAAATGGGCACCCTATGGCCCAGTCAAATTGACACATGAAATTAACCATCACAGTCATCTTCCCAGTCAGTCACAGAAAGGTGCCTTTCTATGTCTAGACAACAGGCAGCTGTTGAGAAGACCTGAGAACAGGAGGTTATGGTGTCACGTCATGGACCCAAGGGCCCAGGGGCCAAGGGAATAAATCAGGCCCTGCTAGGAGAATACCTGGTTCTCAGAAATAGGTGGGTTAACCTCCCTCCTATGGAAAGAATTAACTCATTTCCTCATTCATACATTCACTTTTTTCATGTAGGTCTCTATTCAAATATCAGACACTTAGAAGACTATTGAAAGAGTTTCTGGGGGCGGGGTGACATCCTTTCCTAGACTCTATCTAACGTAGTTTTTTTGTTTGCTTTTATTTATTATTCACAAAAATTTACTGAGGGTCCACCCTATGGAAGGCACTGGGGATTCAATAATGACTGTGAATAACAAACAACGTCCCTTCCCTCAGGCATCTTTCATGCTAGTAGGAGCAGACAGAAACTAATTAAGCAAATGAAGAAGGAAAATTTCAAATAGTAATAGATGCCATAAAAAACAATGGGTTCACACATCAGAGCATTGAGTTGGGGACAGGGACTAACTATGATGGTCAAGAAAGTTTCTCTAGAATACCACATTGAGGTTGGTTTTGTAAGATGAGAAGCAACTGTCTGTTCAGATTCCTGAGGAAGACCCTCTTAGGCAAAGAACAGCTGGTGCAGCAGCTCAGTGGAGAGAGCCACTTGTGCTATTTGGGACCAAAAGAAAGCTGGTGTAACCAAGACAGAGTAAGCAAGGGGGAGCTGTCTGAGAGGTGGGAGGGGCTCACAGGGCCAGATCTTCATGGAAAGTCATATAGACCCTAATTCAGAGCTTGAATGAATTTTAAGCAGAGGAGTGATAGGGAGTAATTTGTACTTTTGATCACTGACTCCTGGGTGGGATGTAGGCTATAGGGTGCAGGAATGGAAGAAAGAACAGACACTTAGAAGACTATTGAAAGAGTCCAGAGGGAAAATAAGAGCTGGGTCAGAGTCCAGCAGTGAAAATAGTGGACAGTGGAGACCTGGCTGTCCGGGGGCTGGGCCTTCAGGCCTTGCTGATGGGTTGGTTATTGGGTGTGAGAGAAATGAAGAATTCAAGAGTGACTGCTGGGCTTTGTTTTCTTTTTTCTTTTTCTTTTTTTTATTTTATTAAATCATAGCTGTGTACATTAGTGCAATCATGGGGTACAATGTGCTGGCTTCATATACAATCTGAAATATTTTCATCCAACTGTTCGACATAACCTTCATGGGATTTTCTTGGTTATTGTATGAAAACATTTATATTCTGCATTTAGTAAGTTTCACCTGTACCCTTCTAAGATGCACCATAAGTGTGATCCCACCATTTACCCTCTCTCCACCCATCCTCTCCCCTCCCCTCCCTTGCCCTTTCCCCATATTCTTGTGCTATAATTGGGTTATAGCCTTCATATGAAAGCTATAAATTAGCTTCATAGTAGGGCTGAGTATTGCAGCCTTAAAGAAAGATGGAGACTTTACCTCTTCCATGTTTATATGGATGGAGCTGGAACACATTCTTCTTAGCAAAGTATCTCAAGAATGGCTTTGTTTTCTTGTTGGCACTTATTTTCATTTGAAGTCATCTTGTTTATTTGTGTGCGTATTTGCTGTCTCTCTCCTCTCATCAGGCAGTAGGTACAACCAAGAAGGACCCTTGCTTATCTTGCCCACCACCGGGCCTCAGTGTCTGGAACAGATCCTGTGCCCTGAATGCATGGGCAGATAAGTACTGATTAGTCCATACAGACCAGGGCATTGCTAAGGCCAAGATACAGAGAAGAACAAGATAGAAACAACCTCTGCAGTCATGGCACCTGCATTCCCGTGGAAGAGACAGATAATAAACCTATAAATCAGGATGTGTCAGATTTTGATAAATGCTGTGTTGAAAACATGATGAAGAAAGAAGTTAAGAAAAACTTCTCCTCTGGTTGTTCTGTTGTTCTACCTGTATTGACTAAATTGTAACTTCTGTAAAAGCAAGGACTGGGCCTCATATTCTTTGTACAGTGCTAAGCAGGTAGTCTGTACCCAGGAAATACATGTGGGCTGTCAAGCTTAGAAGCCACGCTTGGTTCTGGCACACCTTCAATACTTTATTTTGTTATCTGGGAGATGTGACCTGCTGGGGAAATTGGCCAAGTCTCTCCTTTCTCGTGGTGATTAGTGATGCCTAGACCCACGGGTGTCTGCCTGGACAGGCCTGTAATTTAACTGCTTCTCTGGCTCTGATTGTTAACAGGCATGGACAGCCCACCTCTGGATTTGCACAGCCACACACAGCCTCGCTGCAAATTTAGCAGCAGATAGTGCCTCCAGGTCACTGGGGAGGAATTAAATCTGTAAGGGGAATAAACTAAGGCCAACAAGCACGGAGTGCCAGAAAGCAATGCCCAGAGGGCTCCACGGAGCATCTACATGTTTATTAAAAACAACAAGAAAATCCTCCTCCTCCTCCTTCTCTACTTAAGGAACACATTTAGATCTCCTCGTATGAAGTCATTTCTTCCACAGCATCAGCTTTGAACAGAAGATTTTCTAAAGAGCTTTGTTTGCCCTTAAGCGGTCTTATTCTCAGATCAGGATGAATGATCAGGGGAAAATTTCACTGGGTTGTTGGTCAGCTATCAAAATGAGAGATGAAAAATCTCCCCTAACTGGAGTATATGTGGAACGCTTCAGTAGCACAGCCGTTTTCAGTCGTGCTAACTACTGTGCACATTCTGGCCAGAAAAGACTTTTGGGTTGTCAGGTAGTCAATAAGTATTTATTATATGCTTCCTGTACACTGGACCCCCACTGGGAACTGTTCCTAAAGGTTTGCTTTCTTGTTACCTTTCTTGTCCCTTTGTTCCTTATAACTCAAAACCTCGCACCCATTTAGGGGGGTGGGAAAGCAAGCTGGGGAAGCAGACTGGGAAGAATGAGTTGTGGTGATTCTTCCACTGTGAAAACCGAGTTTAGCACAGCGCTCTGCTGGCCGGAGGTGCTCAGTTCATGAAATGGTGCTCTGCAGTGTGACTGTCTGATTGTTTTCTTAGGGATAAGCACCATGATCAGAGGTTTCCTCAGTTCTGCTTAAGGCATAAATGTGTGTAGAGCGCCTGTCACATGTGGACACTCTGCTAGGAATGAGGCAGGGTATTGAGATACCCCCAAGACCATGTCTGGGCTTTGGGAACTCGGGGTTAAGTGCATGTGGAGAAGATGTGCAACTGAAGACTGTCTCAAGGGAGAATGTACTAAGATCAATATTAGAAATATGGAGTCTTGAGGGGATGAAGCAGAGGGAGATAGTAATACTTCTAATCTAATCCAGGCCTTACTAGGGAAGCTTCTGCACACTTTCACCCAGCTCCTGATTTTGAATGTTTCTCTTGGATTGTTAGTTTCTTGTATCTTTAGGCAGGCTCCATCAAGACTGATGTGTGCATTGTAATCACTTTTATCAGCTAATCTTCTACCTCCTTTGAGTTTACCCTTTGTTTCTATTACAGTTCCTTACTTAACTTCTGAGTCTTTTGTACACAAGTATCTGATATCCTGAATGTTACTCCCCATTTTTTCCCTACTCCAACTGAAAATCACTAATGCAAAATTGTAAAATGGACGTGACTAAAATCATCACTGCTCAGGGTGTAATGAGCGGAGGTCTTCTACTCTCTCTGCTCCCACCAGCCTCTCTCCTTCTGTCCTACCAAGGCAAATGGGTTGCTGGCTCACTAATTTCCCAGCTGTTGCAGTCAGCGTGTGCTTGCCCGTGATGCAGAAATCTATGTGTATCTTCCTACTCCCGAACTGTTTACTGGTTTTGAGAATTAATTACTTTAAAAAAACGATTTGAATAATACAGATAATTATTTTCCTTGACAACCATCTACCACTCCATTCTAGTCGATATCTTTACATGTAATGAATGATGTGAGTTTAATGTATATTCTTCCAGACCTCCCCGACACACATTGACATGTGGTGTGTAGTGTGTGTATGCGTCTGTGCCTGTGCAGTGACATGATTCATACCATGATTCAGTGCTTTCGTTTCTTGTTTTTCCCCCTTACTGACATTTATGTATTTCTAATTCTTTGTATGCCTAATAATTTTTGTTTCAACGCCAGGCATTATTTTAAGATAGGATAGAGGCTCGTAGATTTACCTCTCCTATACTAGGCAGATCACTTTGAAGAATCCAATCCAATCCAAATCAGTATAGTTGCAGTTTTGTTAAGAGTCAGACTATTTCTGATTCACCCTACTCCAGAAGACTGGCCTTCCAGGGCTTATGATCAAGAACCTTGTCTTCTTAGCACTAAGAATACAGAATGTCTGGTCTGGCTTTGAGAGATTTGGCTTAGATCTTTACTCTTCTGCCCTGTGCAGATTCAGAACTTGATTAATAACTTAACAAGGAGACCAACTCTGTGTTCGTGGCACCTGAAACTCTCCAAACTCTCCAATCCCAGAAGCTTCCACCTGCCTGAGTCTCTCCTGGATTCCACCCTAGAGTGAGCCAGCTCAGGAGAGGCCGGTGTCTCTGCAAACACCTACATGTCCTCAGATCATCTTGGAAATGTTCCCTTCTTTTTGGAATTGTACTTTTATTTTGAGACTACTTTGCTTCATTAACTTTCTAATGTCTTCCAATATGATTTTTAAAAATTTATTTGACTTTTTAAGTTGTTTTTAGTGGGAATGTTGGACTACCATGAATAACTTCATTATATTCCAAAGTAGAATTTCTTTCTCATTATTTGTAACTTGTGAAGATTATTTCCTTACATGATATATTACCTACTGTAGTTATTTAGCCATTTCCCTGTATACAAATATGCTGACTTTTTCTGACTTTTCACTGTTACAGTCTTACAATTAAAATTCTAGTACATGCATCTTTGTGCACTTACCAATATCTGAGTCTTCCAGATTTAAAAATATGGATTTTGGGTTGGGCACCTGAAGCTAAATGGTTAGAGCACCGGCCCCATGCACTGGGGGTGGCGGGTTTGAACCCAGCTCGGGCTTGCTAAACAAAAAATAAATAGACAAAACTAAAAATATGGATTTTAAATGTTACTAGAGATCGCCAATTTTTTCTTCAAAAAGCTTTAAATTTAAATCTCAAGGGTTGAAGCTTCCTGTCAAGTGAATTAATACATTATGGATCTGTATCTGATCTATTAGCTTGGACCCGGTACCAAACAGTTTTAACAGAAACACTGGGAGCTCTGTTAACTCTTTCAGAGACCCCAAGCACCCTGAAGGCTTACCTACCACATGCCCCTGCCACTCTCATGCTGATACCTTCCAGAGGGTACATGTAGTACTTTTATAATGTGTTAAATTAGCGGTTCTCAACCTATGGGTCTCAACCCTTTTGTAACAATGGAAATACATCCTGCATATCAGATATTTACATTACGATTATAGTTATGAAGGAGCCGTGAAACTAATTTTATGGTTGGGGGTCACCACAACATGAAGAACTGTATTAAAGGGTCGTGGCCTTAGGGAGCATTAGGAAGGTTGAAACGATTGCGTTAAATGACTATGCAGTAGACTACAAGACTTCAGCACATTCCCTAGGATATCAAGAGAGTGATGTAGACACTGAGAGGAATATTCAGTGGGTATATTCAGTAGGAGAAAAGCAAATCACTACAAGTCACTAAGGATAGTATACTTTCAATACAGGCAATTTCCCAGTTGAAAAGTTTAGCTATCATTCCACTGAAAGATACTGGCCACAGCTTAAAAGTTGTGAGGTTTGCTTTTTATTTATATCAGTGGTTTATCCATGTGTTTGCTATAAAATCAATTGTCTAGATGTTTTGCTCAGTGTATTTGAATACTTTTTCTGATTCCCTGAAGCTCCTTGGTCCAGTAGCAGGCCCTTTTCTGCCAGGGCATGGCGGGGTGGGAAGGTAACCTTTTCTTGGCAGTCATTTATTGGTATTAAGCAGGGAAGGGTTGGCGCTAGTGAACATGGGGTGTGCAAATGTGTTCAGCCTATAGGACCTCCCCCAGTTCACAGGGTGGGTCTTCTGGGGTAGTTGTTTTGGATGCTCTTTTACTCCAGGGTGAAATTACGCTCCTGGCTGAATAGATAGGATGTAGGTTATGTCTTAGGTCTCTGGACACTTAACCTAAAATGCTAAAATAAAATTTCTTATTCCTATTTTTTTTTGGTAGCTTAGCTTTAGGCAGCATTTATATACTCTATTATACTGAAACAAGAATCTGTAGTGCTTATTTTCAAAACCAGTAAATGGAATTTAAATGTGAGTGTCTGGGCAATAAATGCTGGTTTATTTTGAATTAAAAATTATATTTTGACTTTGTACTGTGAGTGTAACTTTTTGAACTATAATGGAGGAAGAGTCATAAACAAAGCACTCTTTCTTTTGTACTCATTCATTCATTCACTCTTCATTAAGCAATTATTAAATCCCTACCGCGCTTTTGACATTGGACTTTGCTTTTGTGATAGAAAAAGGGATAAGATTGAGTTATCTTTGTTGGTACTGCATCATATAAATTGCAATTCTAAGCTAGCATGAGCATTTTAGCATATAGAAAATAGAAACCAAACAAAAAAAAAAAAAACTCTGGTTAGGAGAAAATTGCATGTCCATTTGTCTAAGATAGTGCTTTGCTTTTTATCAGTAATTTAGAATTTTATGACTAAGACTAAGCAGAAAATTGGGAAGAACAGTGAAAAGGCCAAGAAGTTAATGGAATAGGGTCAGAGCTGAGAGGGCAAAATTTGAACGGAAAGGGGAAAAGCAATAAGAATTGAGGAAGGTTGTTTAGGTCAGTAAGCTTACAAGATCTTCTGTTTCACAATTAGTACACTGTGACCCTGAAGACTGAAGACATATGTACATGACGAGGATATCACTGGGGTGTGACAAATTCTTCACCTTTTCACTTCCCTCTGCTAATTCTGGTGTCAGAAATTGTTGCAGAGAACATACCCAGCAGTATCTGACAATACATCTAAAACAGATATGTCTATTCTTAAGTAAACATGATCTGATTAATTTCATTTATTCATTAAATAAAAATTAGGTTTTTACTCAGAATACCTAGCAGCCATTGCTACTCACATACATACACACATGCACAGGCCAAATACACAGGCCTGGGCCTCTGGAAGTGAGAAGCCGAGAGAGAGCAGGAGGAGACAGTCAGCCATGCACACGACAGAGTAGGAGTAAGACTTTAAAGGAAATACAAGCGAAATAGCGTGGACTTTGAGAGGGCAAAGCACTTTCTTTCTTTTTTTTTTTTTTTTTTGAGACAGAGTCTCACGATGTCATCCTCAGTAGAGTGCTGTGATGTCACAGCTCACAGCAACCTCAAACTCTTGGGCTTAAGTGAGTCTGTTGCCTCAACCTCCCGAGTAGCCAGGACTACAGTTGTGGCTGCCTGTTGTGGTGCCTGCCACAACAGCCGGCTATTTTTTTGTTGTTGTTACAGTTTTCATTGTTGTTTAGCAGGCCCAGGCTGAACCCACCAGCCTCAGTATATTTGGCCGGCACTCTAACCACTGAGCTACGGGTGCTGCCCAGAAAAGTACTTTTGGCTGATGCAGGTAGGAGTGGAGGGAGGGTGAGTGAACAAAGCAGAGAAGCTTTCATGAGGAGGGAGTTGTTTAACCTATCATGGAATATGGCTTGAATGTCAACAAGTGATGGGATGATAGGGATGGTGGGTGAGAGAACAGCATGAGCAAAGTCATGAGGGACAGCTTGCTTGGTGAAGCAGTGTGTTACAGGGAGCAGGGTGGCTGATGCAGAGGACATTGTACTTCAAGGTGACACAACTATATCTTCAAATCCCAGTCCTTTCATTTACAAATATGGGAGTATGCCCAATTTGCTCACCCTTTCCCAATCTCAGATGACTCCTCTTTAACATGGGGAGAATAATACTGATTTTGCATGTATGTGCATGTGTGCATGTGTAAGATTGGTTATGATCAATGTAAACCCTCTGGTGCTCAATACGTGGCAGCAATTATTATGGTGAATAGTTAGACTATCTCAATTTGGGGCAACAGATAAAAATCAGAAAAGTAATTTGGGGTGGTATTGAAGAGCTGGTTAAGGAATAAAGATTTAATTCTGTAAGCATTGGAAAGCCATTGAAAATTTTTGACTATAGGGTGAATGATTAAGGTTTAGAATTAGAAATTTTATTTTGCTAGCAGTGCTGATTCCAGATTCATTTTAGCACTAAGACATAAAGGATTAGGAAAATCAGATATGTAGCATGGAGTCAGATGCTTGAACATCTGTATCTGTTCTTTATTCTTTCACAATGATAAACCCCCTGATCTTTAGTTGGAAACAAGGCTATCTAAAATAAACACCCCATTTACCTTTTCTGCACATGACGATATGTGGCTATGTGACTACGTTCTAGCCAGAAGTGTTATGCAGTTGCATACCTAAAAGAAGGCTAGCACACCTTTTGCTTTTTCATCACTTCCTTCATCTTGCTACTTAGTTTATCTGTCATCCTGATTTTAGTCTAGCTGCTGATTTGGACACATAGGAATATTGGAGAGATGACCTAGAAGGAGTCTGAGTCCCAGGGAACTTCATGGAACAGAATGATCAGATCATTCCTCAATGAAATTCCACCAATTTTCTACATGAGAGAAGAATAAACTACTTTGACAAAGCCACTGAAATTTTGGAGTTCTATGACTTGAAGTAGAATCTAATCCTAATCAATTTAGGTATGGAGGAAATAAATGAATAGGAGCTTAGTTTCTAGGATTTCAGCTAATAGCAGTTATAGGAATATAAAGGATACATGTTTGGAGTAGGGGAAGGATGATGGTTTGAGTTGGGGTCCAATTCAGGTGGAGATGTCAGGTTGGGATAACCTGATGCAGAATTGGGAGTTTAGACTTAGGGTGGGCAGCAGGACTTAAAATAGCTCTATCATTGAATGTATGGTAGAGGAAGAAACTTCTAGGGAGTAAAAGTATAAAAAAGAGTGCAAAAAACTGAAGGCTGACCCTGGGCTAGAAGTCTGTTTCTGCATGGGGAGGAGGCGACAGAGATAGTGAAAGTGGGCATAGTGACGGTAAGAGGAAGAAGAGTTGAAGCTGAATTGGTGAAGATTATCCCTTCTACACATGGCAGGAAATACGGGAAAGGAAAAGGGATTCCCAGGAATCTCAGTCAAGAATGTAGTGATTGCACATATTCACTTCATTAATGAAAACAATGCTATTTTGTTTAGTGTTTCAGGAAGATCTTTAATTTCAGCTCACAGAGTTGTTTTCCCCTTTTAATGCTTGGTTACAGCTTTGTTAAGCTCTTATCAGGTAAGCAGCTGCACACCAAAGCATCTCAGTGACAGCACTGCCAAGAAATTCCTTGGAGGACAGGTGGTCTAGACTGGAAAATCACTGCACGGCCTTTAAAGTTCCGACCTGATGTTCATGCTGCAGTGACAGCCTGTGAAGACCGAGAGCTCATGAGTGGTTTTGGTGTTGGCATCAAATAAAATTACTGACAAACCAGGGTTGACATATTTTAATAGTATACATGGGCCATTACGAAAGTTTTGAGATACACAAAAATCAAGAAACATAAAATCTGCATGGATAGAAACAAATAAAGCCCTTAATTTGCACAGGTGAATCAGAAAAGACACTGTCCCCTGTGTTTCTTGGAAATGACACAGTCTGTCTCAAAACTGTCCTGGTGACCAATGTATAATTATTATTGGTCCTCATGATTACAGGCCGTTTAGTAAGTGGCTCTAACTGGTAATAGCCAGCATTACTTTTGTCTGGATGTATGCCAGACATTTATGGAAGAGCTATGAGAAGAAAAATATTGAGAAATATAGAAAAGGATGGTTTGTGCCCCGGGGAAGGACAGGGAAGAAGTAGACACTGTTTCTGTCCTACTTCCTAACTAGCTTGTCTGGTTCCAGAGCCCTATAGGGCCTCGCCCCCATCAAGCTGACCTAAACACCTCGTATCTCTGCCCTGCTCCTGTTCCCTTTCTATAGTGTCAGCAAATTTGCTGGCTATATTGTCTCAATTGGAAAAGAAGGCAAATATTACCATCTGGGGTCCTCTGGTTTCTTGAAAGTTCTTTGAGACACTGTGCATGATCCCCCCAAAGCTTTTCTTCTCACCAAAAGGAGAGAAGGAGGCATCAGACCACAGAAACTTCAGAGATGATGATTATATGGTTTCATCAAGAGTCAAAAGAGACATGTTTGTGTTCTGAAAGGTTATAAGAATATTGGACAGGATGTTGACCTGAGATGGAGTCTATAAAACAGCTACATGCTCGGTATTTTCAAAGATAAAACAATGTAAAGTTCAGGATTATAAGAATTGCAAAGGGTCACAGCCATGATGAAATGTTACATTCACTGCCATGTCTTCCAAACCTAGAACAATACCTTAACAAAGATCTGTTAAATTAATTTGGAGTAAACATACTTATTTCAGGAATATTTAAAACTGTATCCTAAGTCCATCGGTCCTCCATATTTTCAAACCTAGGGAAATAAGCAGCAATAGCTAACTGGAGGAATAGAGCGGGGGATGAGGCACACGGCCTGGGCAGAGGAGTGAGAGGCAGCACGTCTCCCCTGTGAAACATATATTGTAGGTATTTCTTCAAATTCTAGTTACTTTCAGTCCTACTTATGTGATAGTAGGTACATTACTTAAATTTGAGCCAGAGTGTCTCTGTTATTAATTTTGGTAATAATATCTACTTTATGCGATTGTTGTGAAAAGTAAATAAAATTTATGAGAATATACTTAGTAAATTCTAAGTGACAATTAGGTGTGACCACTGATATTAATGGTAACAATAATAAAAACTGAAGCATTGCCAGGCAGTGGGGGTCTGTGGAGGCATGAGTGGTATACTTGAGTGGACTGTATGGGCTGTGGTTCTCTGGGTGTGTAGGAAGGCAGGTGGCCCTACAAAGTAGAACCATAATCATGGCTGCCATTTGTAATGACAGTGTGCTGGGCATTTTGTGTAAGCTATTCCGGGGACTCAGCGACTCTCTGAGCTACGTATTATCTCCATTTTGCAGATGAGGAATCTGAGGATTAACCTGGTCAGGAAGGCTACTCTGGGTCATACTGTTTCTGTCAAAACTGTATTGGAACCTTGTGTTCTCTGGTTCATGTG
Source organism: Perodicticus potto (assembly GCA_963574655.1). Taxonomy (NCBI): domain Eukaryota; kingdom Metazoa; phylum Chordata; class Mammalia; order Primates; family Lorisidae; genus Perodicticus; species Perodicticus potto. The sequence continues at coordinate 18,353 of CAUYRH010025467.1, forward strand.
GCAACCCTGACTTTCCAGGATTCAACAGAGAGTTAATAGTTCCCCAAATGACAGCTGAGTTGTACGCAGTTTGAAGACTTGGAAAGACTAGCTCTCTCACTCAGTGACCCTCTGAGTCTGTCTGGAGCAGGGTGGCAGGGGTTGAGATTGATTAAACCACCACAGCAAGCTGCTGTCTTGAGGCAGAACAGGGAAGAAGGCTCTGCACACGCACCTGACTCAGCATCACACAGAAGGTGCGCACCCAGGTATCTCATGAGTTGTGCGTGCAAACTCTGGAGGAGCCAGCAGGATCTTCCCTGGTGTGTGTGATCGATGCACTGCCCTGTGGATGGTGGCCATTTATTGAATTCCTATTCCACTCAACTTCACTTCATCTGACTTTTGAGGGGTTGTAATAAGCCCTTGCCTCTTAGGCTGAGCTTTCTCTAGAGTGCTGTGTGACTGACTCTTTGTCAGACTTAGTTAGAAATTCAGATGATATTGATTTTAAATATACCCATGGTGCTTGAGAACAGTTAGAGCACAGATGAGAAGGAGAGGTTGAACTTTTCCTAAACTCAAGTTGTCAGTAATAAATTCATCATCCCCTGTCAGTGGACATAACAACAGAAATAATAGTATATAATGTATGCTTTATATTCCATTCATTTATTCATCAAATGTTTATTAAGAACCTACTGTGTACTAGGGTATATACTAAAGATATAAAGATAAATATATGAACAATCTACAATCCTACTCCCCCTTTCCTTGGGAGTAGGATTAAAAACCCTCAGGGTGGCATTCAGGCTAGTCTGGGATATGAATCTTCACAAGCTTTTGGGAAAATGTGCATTTTTTTTTCCTTTGGGGACAGGAATTGCATTTGTTTTGTTCACAGATGTAGCCTGTCTCCATTGCCTGCCACAGAACCTGGTTCAGCTAAGTACCCAGGAGATGTTTTCTGAATTGACTTACTATTTCTTTTTTTTAACATATTGACCATAATATTTCTAATTACATTATTAGGTGGCCAGAATGAATTAATTGAACCCATGGGTTCTTTTTATGCCTTTTAGAGAACTTGAAACTTTTTTGTTGCCAAAGGCAACCTGGTAGTCAAATGTTTGAATTCTGGTAATTGGTGAATATGCTTCATCACAGGTTTGTTGAATGATTTATTTTCAATAAGAGCTGAATGCTCATAACAACCTCAGCAAAATCTGCTGGCAGTTTTAAGACATTACACATGGTAGCTTAGGAAAATTCCTCAGCAAATGAGACCTATTACATTATGTAATATTCTTGTAAGGAAACTAGGGAAATAACTTTTAAAATTACATCTGTTTTGCTAGACTTAAAAGCAGAAATTACCTGAAAGGGGAGCAGATTAGAATTGATTAGATATTTGAAGACTTTTTATATTATTTTAAAAATATTTTTAGGTGTTAATTTCCCCCAGAAGTTAAATTATAGGTCTAATTATAGAAATACTAGTTTCCATTTGATTATTAGTTATTTTTCAGAGTTAACTATTTTTGGATGATTTTACTAACACTTTCCTTTTAAAATTCAAATGCAAAATTTAAAGCTGTATCTACTTCACCATAGTGTTTATGAAGTAGATTAAATCTTACAAAATGTTCCAGGGCAGTTTGAAACCACAGTGAGTACTTGAGATTTTATGTTTGAAAAGTGTTTTAATCACTGATGGATTTTGAATTATTGCCATCTGATTCTTGAATTTTTAGGCCAGGCCTTAGGAACACATTATCCAGATGTTTATAAAATGCCATTTTACTAATGTCCTGTTTATACTTCGACTTGTGGTTAAAACACACACACACACACACATTTGCCTACTTCAGAGTACCAGATGAAAATATTTCACATCAACTAAATATTACATGTTAGCTGCCCAACAGCCCTGCAGCCCCACCCTTCTGCCTTAAAGGGACTTACTCCAACACCTATTTTCACTATGACAAATGACAAGAAGGCAGTCTGTATAGTGGAATTCTGTATGAATACTGTTTTTGGCAATGTTTCTTATGCCTCCCTAGATCTTCTGGTTTCCCTAAAAAGTATTCTTTCTTTGAGGGAAAAGTTTAATTTCTCAATTTCTTAAACCAGATTATTAATTGAAACTGCAAAATGAATGGAAGAACACCACTAATTCCTCAAAGTTCAGTAGCAGAATCTAACCTTTTGAAAATCTGTCTGCTTACCTCATCACTGTTAATCAGTTTAAGACTACTTAGAAAAGGTATTGGCAGAAAGAAATAGAAAAAAAAAAAGGTAAAGAAGGCACTATTAAAGCTGAAATTTTATAGCCAGGTTGGTAGGGTAAAAAGGTAATTGAACCTTACAGCTTTTCTAAAAATTAAGAACATTATAATCTGGGTGTAGTGGATCATGCCTCTAATCCTAGTACTCTGAGAGGCTGAGGTGGAAGGATCACTTGAGGTCAGGAGTTCAAGACCAACCTGAGCAAGAATGAGACCTCATCTCTACCAAAAGTAGCAAATATTATCCAGGTATTGTGGTGTGTGTCTCTAGTCACAGCTACCAGGAAGCTGAGGCAGGAGTATTGCGTGGGCCCAGGAGTTTGAGGTTGCTGTGAGCTGTGATGTGTACTTAGCTACAGTGACAGAGTAAGTACTCTCTTAACAACAACCAAAAAAAGAAAAAATACACATAATATAGGTTTAACTTTAGTTTTAAAAAGTGCTTTATATTTTTTGTGATTATAAATGTAATATTTTCTCTTCTTATAAATTTATAAAATACTGCAAAGTAAAGAAAAACATAGTTATCCATGATCTCCCCATACAAACAAAATCACTGTTACATTTTCCTCTATTTTAGGGGGTTACTTTGCTGCCTAAATTTACATATCTACTAAGTTAGGGTTAGAGTACATGTACAATTGTGAAACATGTTTTAACCATTTTTGTGAGATTAAATATTCTTCAAAATATGGTTTTAGTGGCTGCAGGGTATCTGTTATGACTCTACTGTCCTTTATTTGGTGTTTCCTCTGTTTTTATGGTGCCCAGTTTCAGTCTCATGGTGATCCCTGTACATCCCCAGTCTTCCCGGAATCACCGGTGGCTCATGATGGTAGTCGTTAGTGCTGGCTCCTAGAGGTTTCTAACTCTCACCTTCTACACATAAAAGGACTGTACGCTTTGGCCCTTTTGGCTTTGGGTGAGGCCATCTGACTTTTTCTATTGATGAGAGATCTTCTAGAGCACTGTTCTTTTTGCCAAAGTAACTGGCAGAATTCCAGGAAGTGGCTGCTCTCTTAGTGTCAACCCCTGAGTGAGAGTAAGGCCAAGATGAGCTCCCAGCTGACCTAGGATGAATCGGTAATGTGAGAAGAAAATAAAACTTTGTTGTAATAAATGAAATCTTTGGGGATGACCAGGAATCTGGTCTAAACATGGGCCTCTGGGAAACATGGCCTTGTGATCATCAGGTGGACCCCTGTCACCTGCATGTCCATGAATATGTTCCAGACCATCGTACACGCCTTCGGATTCTCAAACAATTGGGGCATCTTTCTTCCTCTGCATCTGTCTTCAAGGTGTTTCTTTAAACATATGTAGTCCTTGAGACATTTGATAGTTCATATTATGCATCTTTGTAAGTATTCTTACCTTCATTCTCACAATGTTTATGATTAGCTTTGTCCATGTTTTTCTGTTGCCTTGGAAAATGTCAATAAACATAGAATACCATAGCTAAGACCATAATTTCCTTATTACTGGGTTTTTAGTATGCTGTCATGTTTTATTTTTTGAAATGCTATTAGGAAAAATAATTTTTAAATCATTTTAAAACAAGTAAACGGGAATGAATACAACTAATCAGCATTGCTGTGTAAATAACTTCTAAGTCTGAACACATATTCTAAAACAAGTGCCGCTGATATAAACATTGCTAATACTTGTCTTTTGAAACTATCTTTAATACCAATTGATGGACCACAACTTAAAAATCAGTTTCATTAGTCTATAACATATCTTAGTTTAGACCCCAAATAATTCTTTCATTTTATTCATCATATTTTGACTGTTTCCAAAAATCAGTTCTAATTTTAAAGCACCAAATTTTGCCTCCACTTAGACCACTGGAAAACTGCCAAATGCTCTAAAGGCACTTTCAGAAGAAAAGTACCAAAAATGTTTTAGAGCAATGGGCAATTACTGCAATAACCTTGCAGCCTACCACAGTGATGGTTTTGGAGGAATAAAACTCCTTTTGTTATATGAGTTTGTGTAGGTTTGTTGCTACAGCCATTAAGTCCATAATTCTATACTCACACTTGGGCATAAATCTATTCCAAACACATGTCATTTCTTTGAGAGTAGGGGCTGGTTCTTTCATGGCACCTCCACTAGTGTCTTACACATGGTATGTACTTGTGTATATTAATGATTGAAGAAGTGAATACTCTATTGAGAACAATTTTCTTCCACTAATAAGGACCTGTCTTTGAATTAACCCTTTCTTCTTGTGAAAGCTTGAACTTTTCAATACTTTTGTCCAACACCATTAGCATCACATGGAAATTTGTTAGAAGTGAAAGTTCCCTGGCCCCATCCTGGACCTACTGAATCAAAAATTCTAGAGGTTGGGCCAGAAATCCATTTTAACAAGCGCTTTGTGTTATTCTGACACATTACACATAATCAGTAAGTGTTAAAATATGCCTGGAGAAAAACTGAAAATAAAAGTCATGGAGATGATTCTAGAATGAAAGAATATTGATTTTAGGGACTACAGATTAGCAAAATTCAACAAATACTTTTTGAGCAACTACTGTGGACCAGAAATTGTCCTGTAGACACTAGGACACAAAAATAAAAAAAGATAATGTCTTTGTTCTTGTAGAGCTGATGGTCTGGAATAAAAATATGTGAACGTATATAGAAAAAATAAGTAAAATGCTGTGCGACACTTCATTATAGAAGTATCCGCAAAATACGGGTGGTGATGATGGTGACTCCAATCTACAACCCAGATGTTATCTGTCAGCTGGAATGCAAGAGCTTTATATATACTGTGTGTGTGTGTGTGTGTGTGTGTGTGTATGTTTTTCAATCTGTCCACTATAGGAATATAAAAAGATTAAATGGTGGTATGCAGCTTGAATGGGTTCACTTAAACACGAAAAGGATAAAAGCCTGGTCGCAAAGTTCACCATTTCTTGCCTGGAGCACTTGACCTATTCATGGGCTCTGCACTTGTCAGAGCAGGTTAAGTTAGTTTAGAAATGAGTATGCTGGCTATTAGAACTGCTAAGCAGATTAGATAAGGTAGTAGTGGAATCACTTAACTCAGTATGCTGTATGTACCATAAATATTCAACAGTTAATAATTATTTTTATTGCTGTTAACGATCATCAACATCATTATCATTACTAGAGTGGTGAGTGGCAATGTAGTATAGGTTCTGTAGAGGTTAAGAGCAGCACTCAAGCAAGATTGCAAGAGTTCAAGTCTGACTTCGTCAGCTTCTAGCTGTGAGTCCAGGAGTTTAGCTTCTCTGTATTTCAATTTCCTCACCTATGAAACTGGGAAGAGATGAGTCCTTACTTCCTAGGGGCCCTCAGCTCACTGGCGGGCATTCAGCAAATGCCCAGTAAGTGCTATGCATTATCTATGGACTGCTTTGTCAAAAAGCCTAGCATTTCTTTGTGGTATTTTGCAACTTTGATGAAATAATGTATTATTTAGGTATCTATGGAACAAGAATATCACCCTTCCTTACATTTGTGGGGTTTCACAATCAATACACATTTGAATAAAGACCTTTCCATGATGTCTATGAATAAGAAGGAAAAAAAACTGATACCAAACTAAGACTTACAAAAAGCCAAGGGGAAGAAAATTTTAATCAAAACTCACCCATTTTTATGTTGTGGAAACATTATTTAAGCAAATACATTGGTAATAATGCACAGATTTTGTATACATTCTTTTCCTCCTTTGAAGTAACTAAACACTGATTACTTTCTGTGCCAGCATTCTTTTCAGAACTAATTCTGAGCCCTCTATGTCATCATAAGGGACAGAGATCTCATGTCAGACTTTTCTAAAGATCAGAGACTAAAATATGTGTCAATTGCCTCAGAGGCTGAGAAGATTTACACAAATGTGAATAAACTATTAAAACACTACTAGATGTGTAGGAAGAGTTTTTGAACACAAATGCAATTTACATCACAAAAATATTAGCTTTGTAATTCTGACTAGATGGCACATTGATGGGCTGGCACTACAGAGGGATTTGGCAGCAAATATTTCATGTAACTGATGGTAGGAGAAAAGAAAATTTCAACAGATAGCAGATATTTTTTTCTATAAATTTTGCCACAGGTGCTCAAATGCCTGTGAGCTAGAATTTCAGAGATTCAAAATGCTACTATGACAGCTTCAGGCTTTGTGCCCAGGTTTTTTTTTACAGGTTGGGCACATACTTTTAAGAATTTAATTCTGGTTATTGGTAACGCTGCAGTTTGCTTAATTTTAGTTTAACAGAATGACTATTGTTTCTCAAAGAACCAAGTAAGTATGAATTCAGTGCACATCACTGAAATTCCCGTTCAGTCCTCATGGCATGCGTTCTGCGCTCAGCTCTTTGACTTATCCTTGTTTCATCTACGTGTTCACATATTGCTTTTGACCATTTACATGCCATGGAAATCTTCCATTTTGCCGCTACCTCTCTCAAAGCTTTGCACTGGGTTTCTTCTAGATCTCCACATTTATACACAGAGACGCAGAGAATATCTTAGAACACATTTTTTTTTTATGATATTATCAAGGAGTTTGTTCTCCAAAGCAAAATAACCACAACAAAATAAGCCTGGTCACAAAGTTCACCAGGTTTTACAGGTTTGAAATATTCTGAGAGATCATATTCTAGAAATACCAAACTAATCTAAGTGCTACCAGCATGGGCTATTCAGGTTGAGCAGTCCTTATTTAAAATGATTAGGAAATCCAGAAGGGTATGGATTTCAGATTTTTTACAATTTTGAAATGTTTGCATATATATAATGATATATCTTAGGGATGGGACACAAGTCTAAACACAAATTCATTTATATTTAATATGCCCCTTATATGCATAGTTTAAGTGTAGTTTTATATAACATTTTAAATAATTTTGTGCATGAAACAGAGTTTTAGCTGCAATTTGACTGCCATTTGTCACATGAGGTTGAGTGTGGCATTTTCTACTTGTGGCATCATGTTTGTGTTCAAATAGTTTTTAAGTATGTAATAGCTTCTTAACAGTAATTTTTTTTTTTTTTTGAGAGTCTAACTCTGTCGCCCTCAGTAGAGTGCTGTGGTGTCACAGTTCACAGCAACCTCTAACTCTTGGGCTTAAGTGATTCTCTTGCCTCAGCCTCCTGAGTAGCTGGGACTACAGGCACCTTCCACAACACCTGGCTATTTTTTGTTGCAGTAGCCACTGCTGTTTTAGCTGTCCAGGGCCGGGTTCAAACCCACCACTCTCAGAATATGGGGCCACCGCCTTACCTGCTGAGTCACAGGCATTGTCCAACAATAATTTTAATTTGGATTTATTTACTTAATAGGGAGCTATACATTTGTAGAAGAAAGGGTTTAATATTTATAATTTTTAATTATATAATACACTGATTTATCTACTTTGGTTCATTGTAAATAATGGAAATGTAATTGGCTGCCAATAAAAGAAAATTTGATGAATCATGACTATTTTAGTAAGGATTTTCCAAAGAACCAAAACTAATAGCAGGTGTAATTAAGCAGAAATTATAACATACAAGGTCTGACAACTAAGTTTGCAAAGTCTTCCTAAAAAAAGTGCTGCATACCTCATTGCTGAATGTCACTATGGCCACATTTCAAGCACTCCCCTGGGGAAGCTATGCACCAACCTCCACGCCTACCCAGCCTTCAAAGCAGTTTTGGAGCTCTCTTTCTGGCATGGTCATCAGAGCTATCATTGTATTACTCTTGATCTGTATGTCATTAAAATGTATTCCTTTCAATATGTTCTTTATCTTCAGGTAAAGAAAAAAGTCATTAGGGGACAGATAAGGTGGGGGTTCCAATACAATTATGTTTTTGCTGGCTAAAAACTTCCTCACAGACAGCACCATGAGCTGGTGTGAAGTTCAGATCATTTTTGTCTTTTTCACGCCGCCTTTTCAGTATGTCGAAATAGTAAACTTAGTTAACTGTCCAGCTGATACAAATCCATAATGAATAACTCTTCTGATATCAAAAACCATTAGTAGCATTGGTTTGACTCTTGATTTAGACTGATGGAGCTTTTTGGTTGTGGAGAACTGGCTGACTTACATTGTGCATTTTGACACTTTGTTTCAGGGTTACACTGGTACACCCATCATTCATCACCAATAATAATACAGCCCAAAACATCATCTCGCCTCTCCAGCAAGACTTGGCAAACTTTGATTCTCCTTTGCTTTTGTTCATTGATGAACTACTTCAGGACCATTTTTGCACACGCCTTTCTCATGCCAAGATTTTCAGTTAAGATTTTCCTGACCGTTTCTTTATTGATGTTTACTTGGTCTGCAGAGCCTCTCACAGTCAGCCGGAGATTTTGATGCATAATTCAATGAATTTTTGTAATGTTTTCATCAGTTCTGCTCCTTACGGGCCACATTGACCTCTCTCTGTCCATGATGCACTCTTTCCCCTAAGAAAAATGTTTTTCATTTGTACACTGCTGTTTTCTTCATGGCATTATCCCCATAAACTTGGATTAATTTCCAAGTCTCTGACCGCACACTCTTGCCAAGTTTAACAAGAAATTTATTTTTGCTTGTTTGTTGCTCTAATTCAAGCTCTGTCATTCTCACAATGGCACACAAAAATGCGCAGCAACAATAATGAACATCACTCGGCAAGACACCACCACATGTTGACATGAATACAGTTGCAAGACACTGATACACCAGCATTCTGGAAACCAACTGTCTGTACAGTGCTGCCAACGTAGTGCACGGTGGCAAGTTCATGAACTTAATTGTCAGATCTCATACACAGAATGAAACCAGAAAGGAAATCCAGAAACCAATATATTTAGTGATGTTTGCTTTGGGTTAAAAAATAATAATAAAACTAATGTTTGTGCAAGATTTTCTAGCTGACAAAATATTGTATAAAATTTTAGCTATTTTCAATTTTCTGTTATATTTATTTCACAGTTAACCTTCTTATATCTTTGATTCTTCTTTACATTTTTGTGTTTAGAGAAAAAAGCCAAAAATATTTCCTGTATGCTGCAGATGTTAAAAATCACAGTTTTATTTCTCTTAGCATCGCGATCATCTTCCCTTTTCCTCACGCTCTTGTGGAGTCTGCTGTATTCCTCTATTTTGGAAGAAACTACACGTCTCTCTAACACTGTTTTTATTAATCTCCTTACTAAGATCTGCAGGTGCACATAAGATAGTAAATATGTTGGTTGAGTTTTGTTCATATGGGGCCTGCCATTAATATGGAATAGAATTCAAGAATTTGACTTTTTCTTTCCTGCCATTTCAAGTTGGGGAGGAAATTTAGCCCTATGGCCTCTCTCTTGAGCAAGTTTTTTTCTTTTTTACCTGTGGGAGTTGAGACTATTTTAGTGTTTCCCCTTTGCGAAATTATGTTGTAAATGAAACTTTTTGCTTTTGTGCTGTTAATGACAGTTTAAAAGTCTGAGATGAATTTACTTTCATTGTTGTTAATGACAGTATAAAAGTCTGAGATGGCTTTACTCTTATAGTGCTAGGTCTAAAAAAAGATTAGTAATGTCAATTGTTAATTTTCCAAAAGAGTTATTTTCAAGCTGACTTTTTAAATCAAACAAGGTTTCCTAATAAACAGAGTAAGTGTTCCTTTAATGTTACTAATAATGAAGTTTAGAACAAAAACTATGGAAACAGAAGACTTCAGTTTCAAAAGCTCACAATCTTCACAGCCATTCCCACCTCCAGACCTTTGTTTAGGAAGCATTCTAAGGTGTTTTAGTGTCATGAACAATTTTGATTTTAGTCAATGTATTATGTGCTCTTGCATAAACCTACATTTTTCTCATAGAGATATATAATTATCTGCCTATATCTAACATACACGCTGACACCCACTTTCAAGGATTGATTTGAGCTTTGCAAATTTTGAAACACTCAGAAACATAAAGTACTTGGTATCCTTTACAAGGAGCTAGTCAGAAGTATCTAGCTTTCAGGGAGTTTGATTGATGTACAGTAATCAGGTGAGAAATTTCAAACTTATTTGTTTAAACATTGTACTTATTTCATGTAGATAAAAGGAAAATATTCAGCTGGCTTGAAATTATGTCACTTTTTATAAGACAAAGAAGAAATTTAATGAAATTTGAAAAACTAATTTATGACTGACGTTTTTACATGTTCATTTTATATTTTGGTATACTATCTTGCAAGCACAAACAGCAGCAGGCTTTGTTTTTATAGTCTCATAAACTGGATCCATGGAAGTATAACTTTTGAGTGAGAATGATAGTATGATTTTCTCCTTAAAGAAAAATCTGGAAACTGAGGATTTTGATTTCGATTTTTACAATAGCTATTTTATTCTGAATATAATTCACATTCAATAAAATTTGCCCCTTTAACTTGCACAATTCTATAGTTTTTGGTATATCACAGAGTTGTGCAACCACCACCACTATCTAATTTTAAAACATTTCATCATCCTGGAAAGAAACATCATATCCTTTAACATTCATGCCTCATCCTCTCTCCCCAACCAGTCCTATGAAAGCTAAAATTATTTTCTCTATGTATAGATTACTTGTTCTGGAGATTTCACGTAAATGTAATTTTATAATATGTGCTATTTTTTTTTTTTTTGGCAGTTTTTGGCCAGGGCCAGGTTTGAACCAGCCACCTCTGGCATATGGGGCTGGCACCCTACTCCTTTGAGCTACAAGTGCCGCCCTATAATATGTGCTTCTTTATGAGTAGCTTCTTTACTTAAAATAATGTTTTCAAGGTTCATTCATGTTGCAGCATGTGCCAAATGTCATTTTTTCTTGTTGAATAAGGTCCGTTATAAGGCTGTACCACATTTTGTTTACCAGTTTATCAGTTGGTATTTTTCACCTTTTCCCTTTGAGCAATAATGCTGCTATGAATATTTATATGCAAGTTGTCTTCATATGGACATATATTTTCATTTCTTTTGAGTATGTGCCAAGGAATAGAACTGCAGTCATATGATGAATGTTTACATGTTTAACTTATTGAGGAACTGTCAAACTGTTTTCCAAAGTAGCCTGCTCCATTGTACCCCACTAGCAATGTGTAAGGATTGTAATTTCCTCACATCCTCCCCAATACTTGTGTCTTTCTCTCTTTAATCATGGCCATCCTAGAGGATGGGCAGCAGCATCTCATTGTGGCTTTGCCTTGCATTTCCCTTACAGCTGATGATGTTCGGCTTCTTTTCATGTGCTTATAACCAATTTGGATGTCTTTGGAGAGATGACCATTTAAACTCCCCATTTTTATGAAAATCCTGAAACTTGAACTTTCTATTCTTCAAGAATGCAAGAATTTGTTGGCATATTGAATGAATTCTATGACTAATCCAACTACTGGCCACACTCCTGGTCTTAATAAGGAAATGTCTTTTCAGCCTACGATCTTCACTAAATCTAAAAGTCCTCCTCCATGGCCTGTTTGCTTGTTGTAGAACTGAACTTTGCTTCTTTCGGAAAAGTGACTCTTCAATCGGGGGGACCACTTTTCCCATGTATTTATTCTTGTAAAAGTCACATTCCTCTTGCCACTTCCTTTTCTGGGTAGGCTGCTCTTGCAAGTTACATACAGCTTAGGGCAGTGTAAGTCCAACTTCATAAATCCATTTGATTTCACAGATGAATGTGGTTCTGGTGGTTGTTGTTGGTTAGAAGTGAATTATCACACTTACAAGCGTATCTTATTAGATAGGCCAAACCAGCTCCTACTCCAGCAACACCTGCAAAAGCCAGGAGCACATTTCTGATGCTGCTTTCTAGGTCTTCCAGGTGGAAGAACTCCACAAAGCCATCCCATCCTCTTTGTTTGACTAGCCAGTCCCGTTTTGTCCTTACAAGGACATTTGTGATATTTTCTGCTAATGGTTCAATGCAGCTTTCTTGGTTTATGCTCTTCAAGTGTTTGGCCACAAAGGCACCAAAAGAAATGAGTCACAATCCTGCCCCAGTTTGTTACGCCGTAACTGAAAACGTGGACCATCACTCGAGACAAAGATTTGACGTCATTTTCATTTTTGATGTCCAGTTTGCGAAGCATGCCGCGGAAGGCCGTCTCGTGGTTGCGCTGCACCTCGTCCCTGACGTGGCGCAAGGTCTCCAGCACCTTCCTGCTGGCCGCTCCTGCCCTGCCCATTGGCTTCGCGTCTTTGGCGCCGGTCGCCTGCTCCCGAAGGTACCGAGAGATGGTCTCTAGTGACTGCCGGTAGAACCCATCCTCCTCCTCCTCTGCTGGGGGAGATGTCGAAGGAAGTGACCCGTCAGTGCTGGGGCCGTTACCGGCCTCCCCGACAAACTCCAGCAAAGGCACGACCTCCGGCTGCTTCCTGAGAGGCTCCGGCTGGTACGCCGCGTCCAGCTCACCTTCGGGCGACAGGATGGCATTGGCAGCAGGGGCTTCCATCTCCTCTGGGAGTGACGTGCGGAAGGTCGGTGCGAAGAGCAGCAGCCTCGTGAGGGTTGCAGTGACGTCGAGGACCTCAGCCTATTTATTAATTTTCTTTTAAATTATTTCCCTGGGATTTGGTAAGAAAGGCAAGTAAGAAGAGGAGAAAAAGAAGTGACTCATAAATTAAGAAATATAATTGTTACATTTTTTTGAAAGACACATAACCTGGCTGGCAATCTAACATATGAAAATTACACCAAGGTGTGTTCCTAATTTTTAAATAGTATGTGCTGCTATTTAATGGGAAAAATTATATTAAAAAACACAAGATAATATGCGTCCAAAGTCCCCAAACAGTGCCAGCTACACATCAAATAGGCACTTTGAGAATGTTAGTTGAACCTGAATGCCCCAGCATCTTTATGAGTTTAAAATATTTGCAAGAACTGTTTATTGTCAATAGAAGAACAGTAATAGTCAATTGATTAGAAAAAGAAGAAAGTCACTATGACCAAAATGTTTGTCTCTGACTTCTGACCTGTTAATTATTAGTTCTTGTGAGTGTGGGAATCTTGTCTTTAATCAAGCTAGACATATTACATCCAAATTCGAATTATTGGCGAAACAACCTATGATTTATGGAAGTTCTTATAGCAAGGCAGTTGAAGAAATCACTCTCTTCCCTAGGCAGGGTGAATAGCTCCACTTAAATCTCAGGCATTATTTAGAGGATTGGCTCAAGACTCATGAACAGCAGCATTGAGCTGAGACATTGTGAGATTACTCATTTGATCCTTTGATCTTTGTCACCATGGCCAAAGACTTCATTCATTCAAAGTGTTTAATGATTATTCTATTATATACACTGCTGTATAGAAATCATAGCTAAAGTGAAAGAAAAATTATCTTTCTAAATCTCAGATTCATGATCTGTAAAATGAGAAAGTAATTTTATGTATTTCATAATGTGGCTGTCAAGATTAAATGAGATAATAAATGTAAAATGCTTAGTACAGTGTCTGGGACATAGAAAGTGTTCAGTAAATGCTGCTATTTTTACTGGAGAATAATGGATGGTAGTGTTGAATGAAGAAATTGGCAAGAAGGAAAGGGCGATGAAGAATGAAGGAAGGCCATGTGTACTAAGGGACTGAGGGGCAGAGGAGAGATGTCCTTAGCTGCATTTGGTAAGGCTGAAGAAAAATCTTAGTTGCCCAGTCCTGATTATACCAGCCACAGAGTTATAATATTTCTGTCAGGAGATGCGGAGATGCGGAGAATTTAACTATGTTACAGGAAAGCAAATAAGTCCTGGGAATTATTCAAGATCAGCTAGTGACGGCTGCAGTTCTAGAATTCAGGACTCTTGACTTTGATTCTTGTCCACTCCACATTTAGAAATGTGGATATTGTAGATGGTTACTACTATTCACATTGTTTTATGTTAATCGGGACATTTGCAATCATAAGATCATTTTTGTCTATATTGTATGAATTCACTTGAGAACCTTGAGTTGCTAAAATATAATAATATATGGAATTGAGGGAGGGAAAGGTATAGCTTTAAATCAAAAGGACAACTTAAATGAAGTTGTTTTACATTTTAGTTCTCCTAGCTTTTCTTGATAGTATTCTCAAGTTCATGGTACATTCAATACATCTCTTCCTAGAAAGGCTACACATAATGTGATCTTCCCCCATTATGAGAAAAATATGGCTTCTTTTGTGTGTGATCTCTTCAAGACACTTTCTATTGTCTTTACTTATGATATAACCTTATAGAGCCTTATTTGTCACTAAGCTCCCAAATAAGAATAGCAGTCACTTGATTTTATGGGCTAATATATTTTCAATGGAGTTAGGCTTTCAGAGCTTTTTGGAGAGAAAAATTTTACATAGATGTATTAGCATCCATATTTTATATACATGACTATTGGACAAAAGCAAGTGAATGGCAATTCATTGAATGGTTTCTCAATTTTTAGAGGCTGCCAAAATGGAAGGATCTCCTTTTTAAAATTACATTAAAGTAGCTCTACCCTTTTCTTGGTTTATTTTTGTATGTTATATAATTATCTGTTTACTATTCAGATAAATATTTTTTAAAAAGAATTATACCTTTCCTTTCACTTTTATATACAGACATATAAATTCAAGTAAAGAAGTAAATTGGAACTATGATAATACTATTTAAAAATTATATTTACTGAGGCTTCTGATTGTAAAAGTACATGTTTATTGAATGAAATGTGGACACTGTAGAACAGAAAAAAAAGAGTGGTAATTTCACCATCCAAATGGAGTTAACTGGTTGAGAATTTTATATGCCTTTCCAGAGAAAGATAGAAAGTGAGATAAATATTTTTATATGTCACTGGGATTACACCAGATAGTGTTGCTTTTTTGCCATGTAATTGTCACTCAATTTTCTGCAATCTCAAAGCAATTATCTTAGTAATGAAGGTATGATCTAATGGGAAACTCTCGATCCACAGAGAATTTTGATGAGTGTGGAAAATAGAATTAGAGTGATTTCTTTCTGATGAAAGACTTCAGATATGTAACTGTCTCTGTGGGTGCCAGGTATTTTGCTGACACGGGGTTCTGAAATTTGGAAGTTTGGGGGATGGATTAAATCAAGAGACGGTGTGCAAAGGAGGGGAAGGAAAATAATAGCTTTTCTTGACAAGTTAAGGATAGTGTTTAGAGCTGAGTGTATTGATCCAGTTTTAATAACTTAACCTATTTAAATAGCAATTTTCATCAGTGGCACCATTAAAAAACCCTCTAGGTTGCCAGTTTTTGTCTCTTCCAGACAATGCTGCATTAAACATCCTAATATTGACATGCATACTCAATGATGTTTTAAGCACTGTATGGTAGATATCCAAACAAGAGATTGTTGGGTCTATGGCTGTATGAGTTTTAACTTTAATTGATAAAGCCAGATTGTTTCTTTGTAAAAATTAATTTTTTTATTGATTATGTAATATTTGCACATATGTGCTAGTATATATGATATTTTGTTACATGCATAGAATGTATAATGATTGAGTCAGGGTATTTAGGGTATTCATTATCTCAGTATTTATCACTTCTGTGTTTTGGTAATATTTCAAGACCTTTCTTCTAGCTATTTGGAAATACACAATACTTTGTTAACTATAGTCATCCTACTGTGCTGTTAAACATTATAACTTATTCCTTCTATCTAACAGTATGCTTGTAGCTACTAGCCAACCTGTCTTCATTTCCTGCCCACACACCCTTCCCAGCCTGTGATGTCTGTCATTCTATCATATTCTCTACTTTCATGAGAACAACTTTTTTTAGCTCCAACATATGAGTGAAAACATGTGATCTTTGTCTTTCTGTGTCTGTTTATATCATATAACATAATGACTTCCAGTTTCATTCATGTGGCCTCAAATAACAAGATTTTATTCTTTTTTTATGGCCAAATAGTATCGCATTGTGCATATGTACCATGTTGTTTTTACCCATTCATGTGTTGATGAACACTTAGGTTAATTCTATATCTGTTTTGAGATAGGGTTTCATTCTGTCACCTAGACTGGAGTGCAGTGGCATTGTCGTAGCTCATTGCAACCTCAAACTCCCTCACTCAAGAGATTCTCATGCCTCAGCATCCTGAGTAGCTGGGACTACATGCATATGATACCATACTTGGCTAATTTCTTTATTTTTTGTAGAGAAAGGTTCTTGCTATATTGCTCAGGCCAGTCTTGAACTTCTGCCCTCAAATGATCCTTCTGTCTGGGTCTCCTAAAGTGATAGAATTACTTGCATGAGCCACCACACTTGGCTTGATTCTGCATCTTTGCTATTGTGAATAGTGCTGCAATAATCAGGGGGGTGCAGATAATATTTTGGTATATTGATTTCTTTTCCTTTGGATACATACCT
>CAUYRH010025468.1:0-19617 GCA_963574655.1 Perodicticus potto
CTAGACCTCCCATTTGATCCTGCAATCCCATTACTGGGCATCTACCCAGAAGGAAAAAAATCCTTTTATCATAAGGACACTTGCACTAGACTGTTTATTGCAGCTCAATTTACAATCACCAAAATGTAGAAACAGCCTAAATGCCCACCAATCCAGGAATAGATTAACAAACTGTAGTATATGTACACCATGGAATACTATTCAGCCATTAAAAAAAATGGAGACTTTACGGCCTTTGTATTAACCTGGATGGAAGTGGAACACATTATTCCTAGTAAAGCATCACAAGAATGGAGAAGCATGAATCCTATGTACTCAATTTTGATATGAGGACAATTAATAACAATTATGCAATGGGGGTGGGGAAAGGGAGATCAGAGAGAGAAAGAAGGAAGGAGGGGTGGGTAGAAGGAAGAGCAGACAGAGGGAAGGAGCGAGGGTGGTGGGGTCTTGGTGTGTGCCACACCTTTTGAAGGCAAGACAAGATTATAAGAGAGACTTTACCTAACAAATGCAATCAGTGTAACCTAGTTTCTTGTACCCTCAATGAATCCCTAACAATAAAAAAAAGTAAAAATAAATTTTAAAAAAAGGAACAGTGGCTAGCGGTGCCCATAGCTCAGTGGGTAGGGCACTGGCCACATACACCGAGGCTGGTGGGTTCGAACCTGGCCTAGGCCAGCTAAAACAACAATGACAACTGCAACAACAACAAAAAAAATAGCCAGGTATTGTGGCAGGCTCCTGTACTCCCAGCTACTTGGGAGGCTGATTCAAGAGAATTACTTAAGCCCAAGAGTTTGAGGTTGCTGGGAGCTGTGACACCATGGCACTCTACCTACCCAGAGCAACAGCTTGAGACTCTGTCTCAAAAAAAAAATGAAAAAAAGAACAAAAAGAAAAAAGAAAAGCAACAGTGGCTAATGCCATTGGTCTTCCATCAAGACCCCGTTCACAAAGCTAATGCACTTATTTCCCACCTGTGATGGGTGCTGAGGGCTAAGAACTCACAGCTTCCTCTTTCTCCAGAGAATTCCCCTCAGTGAAATAGGAGGCACCTCACCTAGAAGGTTACACTATGCCCCTATAAGGTACATCTAGAAGCCAGCAACTACCTGACTTGTGGGTACAAAAGTCACCCCCCTTACTTTCTGGTGGAAACAACACTATGGCAGAATTTGTGCTTCATAACTTCCCAGGGTCTCCAGCTGAGACCAATGCCTAGCTTAGCTTTTTTCTCCTACCCTAGCCAGTTTCCCTCCCTCTTCTTCTCATGATGGTATTCCCTCAATATGTCTTTTGGAAAAGAGTCCCCATGTCAGGATCTGCTCTAGGAGAATCATCCAGCTGAAGAGAGTAGGATTGTCACAATTAGAACACTAGCTCTGAGTGATAGTGACATTAGAAGCACTGAGAATTAATCAGTCCTATAGCTATGTTCAGGCTGAATATGAACTGAATGTGGCAATAAAGGTAATATATGAGGAGATAATGCTAAGGTGGAAAATATCAGACTTGAGTGATCTTACATTGTAGCTCACTGTTAGGAATTAACTAATTCCCTTCTTTTCCATTCCACAAATTTTCAGACACTCATACCACAGGTTGAGTATCCCTTATTTGGGATGTTTGGGAGCACAAATGTTTCTAATTTCACATTTTTCTTGGGTTTTGAAATATTTGCACTGTACCTTCCTAGTACAGAATCCCTAATCCAAAAATTTAAAAGTTGAAATTCTCTAGTGAGCATTTCCTTTGAGCATCATATTGGCACTCAAAAACCTTTAGATAATGGATCATTTCAGATGTCTGATTTTTTGACTACTGATAGTTGACCTGTATTCATCAGATTATTTGATTACCTTTGTAGTTTTCAAATAGATTCAGACCCTAAGAGCTGGGATAGGGACCTCATTCATGGGTTTCCAGGAAGCAGTTGAGTGTGAGGCAAACTCATTGCCAACATAGGAAGGGTATAAACCATTCACTGGACTTAGGTTGTGCCGGTGAGTGATATCGGTTCCATAATTGAGCTGCCCACAGACCATAGAGAGTTCAGTGGGAAAACACTTGAACCATGAGTTTTAGAACAAATGATAGCAGAGTTTAATTAAATCTGCTGGAGGGAGAAGTTTTAAGGCCAAGGAACACCATATTTAACCTAGAATTCAGGCACAGAGGCCCAAGTCATCGATGGGCCCTTCACTCTATAGCATGCCTATAGCTTGGGGCACTCTGAGCAGTCCCCTTCTGCTTAAAACTCCTCCCTCTCTGTTCTGCTCTTCCTTAGTTCTCTATGATCACTCGTGCTTGGTCTCCTTTCTGGAGCTCCACCTTCTTCTGCTTGACTCTTAAACATACCCTTAAACAATAATGCTCTCCAGAATTTTTATCTTCAGTGCTCTTCTTGTTCCATACTTTGTTCCCTGACCATGTCATTCCTTTCAGTAAATAAGTTCTTTCATGTGTGAACTATTGATTCCCAAGTCTATTTAGTGAGTTCTGAATTCTCTTTTGTAACCCATATTCATAACTCTAGATACCTACTACAAGGGTCCACCTAATTGTCTCTCAAGTACAACAACCCTTTTATTTAATTTTTATTCAAAAAATGAACTCTTCCACAGGCAGCCTTGTACAGTTGCATAGAGTGTGACTTTGCATTCCACCCTGCTTTGAAATCCCAAGCAGCAACCTCATGAGCTGTGTGATCTGAGGCAAATCATCTGACCTGTCTCAACATCAGTTTCTTCACCTTTAAAATGGTCGTAATAGCCCCAGCCTAATAAGGGTTGATGTGAGGACTAAATGATACGATAAGTGTTAAGCACTTAGCACAATACCCCACACACAGTAAGTGTAGAAAAGACTATGTCTGCTGCTCTTAATCATTTTCCTCCAGTATTTCTTTTTCTGTTACCCTGACCAGAATAGCCTCATAACTGAGGTCCTCTGACTCTGACTGTTGTGCCTCTAGGGTAACTTTCCTCATCCTCACAATCCTGAGAATCTAACAAGTTGAAATCAGGTTACCACCTACTGTTTTAGAAGGATACCCTTGAAACTTAAAATTGATTCTCAAATAAGACTAACCCTCTCAGGATGTAGCTAAAGGTCTGTCTTGCAGCATCTGGCCCTCATCACCCTTCACCATGACCCCTGTGATCCAGCAACATGGAAACATGTAATATTTCATAAATATTGTGATGATTCTCATGATTCTATATATTTCTATCTTTTTTTACTTCTTATACCTTTGTCAAAAAAAACTTCCCTCCCAAATCTCCTTACTTGACCTCTCATGCTCATTTTTCATGTCCTGACTTTCTGTCTCCTGTAAGCTACTTTTCTGAAGCCTCTTTCTCCTGGGTATAATTAAATGTTTGCTGCTCTGTGCTCCCAAAGAACTTTATTTAGGTCTCTTTTTATACATTTACCCTCCCGATAATAATAACCATAAGAGTTACTGCCATATTTATTTTTCCCTGAAATATGACCTCTTTAATGCCAGGGATTCTACTATATTAATTAGTATTTAGTTAATGTTTGTGGAAGATAAAAATGAGTTTTGACAATGGAAGTATCCCTCAGTAGGTGTCTACTGAAGGTAACAAAGCCAAGGGGGTAGTAGGGCTGACAGTTATCTGAACTATGGAGACTTTTAAGATGGATGAAAGAATATAAGGTCAGTGGATAGCGATCTCAATTTCAGAACAAGAATCTTTCGGCTCAAGCAGAAAGCCTTTTCTTACCCAAGGAGCCAAAGGACATGAGAAGATTCACAGAAAACAGGGAAGTTGCAAAGTCTTGGTCCTAATAAGTGTAAAATGGACATGCAGCATAGTTTGTGCCTGAGAGCAGGGAAGACCTAGGATCCCTCACCTGGAGACATCAGTAAGAAGATTCTGGTACTCCAAGGGACCAGATAGCGATTCCATCAAGGAATTTTATATAAACCCAACATGATAGAGCAAGTGATCCCTGGGATGAAAATGTGCTGCCTTATGAAACATATGGGAAAGAGTTAATTATGGGCATAAGCAATTCTATTGCCTCTGAAGGTAGAGTGATGTGGTGAGCACAATCCCAGGCTTCAAATGCAAGTCTTGGCTCTAAATGAGTGCACAGAATAATAACAACTTCATAGGCTCGGTGCCTGTGGCTCAAGCTGCTAAAGCACCAGCCACAAACACCTGAGCTGGTGAGTTCGAATCCAGCCCAGCCCACCAAACAACAATGACGGCTGCAACCCAAAAAAGAAAAAACAACATAGCTGGGTGTTGTGGCCAGGTGCCTGAAGTCCCAGCTACTTGGGAGGCAGAGGCAGGAGAATCGCTTGAGCCCAGGAGTTGGAGGTTGCTGTCAGCTGTGATGCCATGGCACTCTACCCAGGGCAACGGCTTGAGGCTCTGTCTCAAAAAAAAAAAAAAATTAAAAATTAAAAATAAATATATAAAAAAACTTCATAATGCTGATAAGAAATGATATGAAGATAAGGTACCTCAATGGGAGTTGTAAAAACTAAATTAGAATGCACAGAGCACATTTTTCCACACAAAATGAAGAAGGTCTCTGAAAAAATTGTTATTATTCTCTGCATTCATTCATTCCAAATACCTTCATTTCCCAAAATTTGTCACCTGAATCATCACTTGGCCTTTACGCACACACACATGCTGACTAGCAGTGTTTCAAATTGCAAAACTGGGCTCTGATATAAAGGTATCAGAAATCAAAAGGGGGCGGGCAGTGCCTGCAGCTCAGTGAATAGGGTGCCGGCCCCATATACCATGCGTGGCTGGTTCAAACCTGGCCCCAGCCAAACTGCAATAAAAAATAGCCAGACATTGTGGCAGGCACCTGTAGTCCCAGTTACTTGGGAGGCTGAGGCAAAAGAGTCACCTAAGCCCAAGAGTTAGAGGTTGCTGTGAGCTATGACGCCACAGTACTCTACTGAGGGTGAAAAAGTAAGACTCTGTCTCTAAAAAAAAAAAAAAAAAAGAAATCAAAAAGGGGAAGAGTCAGCCAGTCTGGGAGCAAGGTGGCTTGGTAGCATAAGATAGGCAACTATTTCTGGGAGTAAACTATCAGGCTAGACCTCAGAAGACTGCAGCAGGAAAGAAATGAAGAAGGACAGAGGGGGTCAGGCAGCCAGCCCAAGCACCACCTTTCAGACAACCCTACAGTGTCTAAATCTCTAAGAGTCCCTCCAAGAGGTAGACAAAGGAACCAGATGACTTCCAGGGGGCCCTCAAGCCTGAGCAGCTATTAGTAATTAGGACTCAGAGAAATAGTTTGGAGCGCTGGAGGAAGGAGGAACTCAACCAACTCTATTTTGAAAGTAAAATACAATCAAATAAAAATAAACTAAGAAAGCTTTTTTAATTTTGTTTTTAAGAAAGCCCACACTGTGCTCACTTCGGCAGCACATATTCTAAAATTGGAACGATACAGAGAAGATTAGCATGGCCTCTCCACAAAGATGACATGCAGATTCGTGAAGTATTCCATATTTATCTAAAAAGAAAGAAAGAAAGCCCACATGCTGCCCTCATCTCCAGGGAATAGCACTATGCTTGAGATTTTCTCTTGAAAAGTTGAATTATCTTAGCAAGTCCCAGGAATGTTTCTTGGATGACTATGAAACTCATCTTAGCCATTTCTCAGAAATGGAGAAGTATAGCCTCAACTTATTGAGTAGAAATCCACTGTGAGGCCCTTCGTCTCCTTTCCTTCCTCCCAGCCTTCAGGACTCAGTCTTCTTGTGCTGACTCAGCCCCACACCAACAGCCCATCCTCACACTCTGCCTCAGCATTCTGAATTCTTTCCTTCTCAGAGACCCAAAAGCAGGCAGGGAGGTAGACCACAGGCTATTAACCCTACCTTTTCTGACCCAAGAAGACAACAAGATCAATCTCAGCCCTGATTTTATTGTCTTTATGTTATGAACATAGATTTTTAAGTATCTAAAAAATGCCAGACACTATGCAGTGCCATCTGTGTAAAAATTATCTCTAACCTGAGAACAGCTCTCCATGGTAGAAGTTCTATATATCATCTTTATATTACAAGTGAGATAATTGAGGCTTCAAGACCTTAGATAATACTCCCAGGGTTTAACAATTGACTGCTAAAGCAGAAACTTAACCTAGATTGTCTAACACCAAGGCCTATACACTTTCTAGACTGCCTTTAATTGTGCTAAACCTTCTGAAAACTAATAACATCTGCTTAAGAGGTAAGGTTCAAGATGGTCTTTGTAAGTCTGACACTGGGCCCATGTAAACTCTTAGAAAGGAAACCAAGAGGACAGCAAAAAGGACTCTCCAAATAGGGACATGAAGCACCTGCCTCCTCTTCCAGGCCCAACTGCCCTGTCTGTGACATGGGCAGGCCCCACAATAGAGATTCAAAAACTTTATCCTCTATCAAGTTACTTCCTTCTTATCTAATTAGAACCTCTTGTCAAACTGTGTCAAGTAGGTATTATTAATCCATTTGACAGATAAGTATGTTGAGGTTTAGAGACCTTAGTGCCAAATCCATTGCTTTCCAATATGCCAGTCTCCTTAAGAGTGGACTGGTGCTTTGTAAGAACCATTTCAATGCTAATCTCCAAGGAATCCAAAATTGAGGACCCAAGAGTCTAGGGTCCCTCTACAACTCAAGATACCTGACCAGCTCTCCCCACTTAGGTTCAGTGTGGAAAGAGACCAAGGAGGGGATCTGTGATCACTGTCACTAAGTAGGCTAAATACACAGAATGTTCCATGCCCAGAGCAATGGAGTTGGGGCCTATTGGGCTACTGCCAGCATTTAAGAACATTTGGAAGGGAATATCTTTGGAAGGGATCCGAGACATACCTGGAAGCCTCTGCCTCCTCCTCCCCGGCCCAGAGAGGAAGGTAGACCTCAGGGGCAATACCGTAGCTGGCCAGGACTGTGGGATCCTCTCACTTGATTCTTGGAGAGAGAGCCCTTTCCCTAATGCTTTATGAGAATCACATTCACCCAAATTATCTGCATATGCAGTCCCCTTACCGTGCTTGGATTTGATAAAGCCTATGAACTTTTGCAAGGTGTTGGCCACAAAACTCCAAAAAAGCAAAGTGAGGCCCCACCCCACCTAATAACTCAAGTCAGCCTGGCCTCTAAAATCAGAGTCCCTAGGGCCCAGGTCCCTAGTCCTCTACTTCCGTAGTAGGACCAGATAAGTGTTACACAGCTGCAAAGCTGGACTTAGGTATCAGTGCCCTTAGGAGCTACTCTGGCTGGAGAAATGTCTGATGTAGGACTTTTTTCTCATCAGCTATTGATTGATTGACTCTGTGCTGAACACTGGAGACACAGAGGCACAAAGTGAAGGCATGGTCCCAGCCCTTCAAGGGCAGGGGGAAACTAGACAAACACACAGACATCACAGCACACTGTGATAAGTGCCAGGACGAGGGTAAACACAAGAGTATGGAAGCAAAGGCAGTAACAGCTCACCAAGCTTTGTAGGCTCAGAGGTATTTCCTGAGGAGGTGATTTCTGACAATTTGTGGAACCAGCTGCACTTAACCAAGCCATTAGGGGGACTGGGCGATAGCGGCTTTGAATTAGACAACAAAAATTTACTGAGTACTGGGCAGTGCCTGTGGCTCAAGGAGTAGGGTGCCGGCCCCATATACCAAGGGTGGTGGGTTCAAACCTGGCCCCCCCAAACTGCAACAAAAAATAGCCAGGCGTTCTGGCGGGTGCCTGTAGTCCCAGCTACTCGGGAGGCTGAGGCAAGAGAATCACCTAAGCTCAGGAGTTGGAGGTTGCTGTGAGCTGTGACACCACAGCACTCTACCAAGGGTGATAAAATGAGACTCTGTGTCTGGAAAAAAAAAATTACTGAGTGTCAAAACTGGAGATCAAACAGTGCACAAAACAAACAAGATCACTGCTCTCACGGATCTCATGTACTAAGAGGGCAACAAAAAAAAAGCAAAAGAAATAAATAAGCAAGAAAATGTCAGGTAAAGGTAAGTGTACAAAAGACAAGAAAGAGTGATAGGATAGAGGAAAATGGGTGCTAGGCACCCATGTGTGAGATAGGACCAGAGAAACCCCTCTGAGGACGTGACATTTGAGCTATGTGATGAGAAAATGCCAACCATTCTAAGATCTAAGGAAAGAGCCTCCCAGGCACAGGAGACAGCCAGGGAAAAGGTCTTCAGGCAAGAATGAGCCTGGGGTTCTCGTGGAACAGAAAGCAGGTCAAGGTGGCTGGAGCACCGAGAGCATGGACAGGCCTGGGGAGGATAAGACCAGATCAAGTGACAGGGGGTGGCAGGAGATGGCAAGTAACTTCGCTTTAATTCTAAGTGACTCGGGAGAATTTAAGCAACAAACCTGATATAATTTGATTTTATAATTATGTTCTGGCAAATGCAAAGTCCCAGAGAAATAATGAGAACAAACCTTGTTTGGAGAGCTACAAGTAGCTCCCTGTGGCTAGGGCAAACAAGGCAGGGGAGGGTGCACTGGGGACACTAATCCACTCTTTAAAAGAGCTGAATCCTGATTCTGGGCACAGATGAGCCAGGACCAGACCCCTGGGAAGATTACAAAGCCCTAGTCTCAGCCATACAGCCTGACCCTAATGCACTGTATAGAATGACCCTGACCCCACTGAGGGCTCCCATCTCAACACAGCCATTACCAGACCTCCAGTGACAGACCAAACTTCAGTCACTGACAACCTGGGTCCTGGCCCTGTTCACACACCAAGCCCCAACCCAACCCCAATCCAGCCCCAATCTGACCCCAACTGAGTCTGCTGTCAAACCCTGTTCACATTCATTCATCCCAGCCCCTGCCAGTCTCTAGACGGGTGCCCAGTAAACTGGCCACTGCTTGAACTCTATCCTTAGGCAAAGAAATTGCTAAGGCTGCCTATCCTTTGAGTCAGGGGCTTCCTTGACCTCCTCTCACACTTCTGGTAGTACAGTTGTTCAGTCTGGTTTCTCAGCCCCTCAGTAGGGCTAATGGGAGATCTCTCACCACAGGAAACCCACACACCTGGCCGTGCCCCAGGCCTCCTGCACTCACCTCAGCTGTGCTGAAGGAACGTGGGGCCCGTTTCATCCAGCACTCCTCCTGAAGAGGTCTGGCAAGCTTCACTGAAGTCCAGCCTCTCAGACTCCACCTCCTCCTGTGTTCCTCCCCTGTCAGGCTTGTTTATTCTCGGCCTTACCTCCTCCTTCTTTCTGCTCCTCCCTGCTGGGGGGGCAGAATGCTGTCCAGAGGGTCCACCAGCAGCTGCCCCCCACTAGCCCACTGAGGTTTGGGTTTCCCCTTAGCTTTCTGCGTCCTGGGAGGATGTGTCTAGGGGTGTGAAGAGGAGGGGAAGTGGGCAGAGAGGTTTCTAGAGTCCTTTGCAATGGGCCTGTGCCAGCAGGAACATTTATGCTGGCTCCTGATATGAATTTAGACAGGAGAAATGAGTAAGAAAAGGCTTGAAGAAACTCGTGTGTGTGTGGCCATAGTTTTTCTGAAGGTCTTTCTCCAAGTTTCTTTACAGGCCAGAGGATAGACAAAGTATGCTTGCAGGAGGACTCCACAACTAAGTGTCAGTCATTTTCATTCTGAAGTGTTCTTTTTTCTCTCCTGCCTTCTGTCCCATGGTGGACCCTGTCTAGGTTCTTTTTGAATCTAGAACCCAGTGGGCCCATCCTCCCTTCCCCAATGCCCTAGGGCTCCCTCCCTTTCTCTCCCAGGCTCTGGTGCCTGACTGTAGGTCCCTGGGGACAGTGCCTCTGCTTTCCGCTCCCCAGCCTTAGGTTACAGAACTTCTGGCTGGGGACAGAGGGTGTCGTTTCTTTAACCCTCTCCTAACAACACCAGCCATATAAGACCTATTCCATCTGGTTTCTCTCTTCAGGGCAAAAATAGTAAGAGAACATTTTAGAGAGTTAGAGAACAATTTGAATGTGAAACTGAATCCCTTATATTCAAGTTAAAACTATGTCAATAAATAGAACAGCACAATTTGTAGTTGGTTTCTCCTCATTGTTTATTGACCAGTTTTACAACTGTAAGTTTAAAATTCATAACACAAGGCATGTTCACTCAAGAATAAAAAAATCAATAAAAAATCAGACTATTCTAATTCAGACCACATAAAAATTACTGATTACAAGAGCTTCTGGTGCCTGTAGAACCCATGGCCTGACACTTGATGTCATCACCCTACAGCTATCTCTGCTGCTTCTATTAACCTCCCATAGACTTGGATGATGCAAGGACTTAAGAAAATACCCAAGAGACTTCTACTTCTCTCCAAGATGAAGTAACAGGAAGCAACAATCACCTGAAGGGGAAAAGGAGACAATGCACATAAAACTATGGTTTGCAAGACATTGGACATCAGGCACTAAAGGGCATTGTGACATGAGTCTAGGTGTACAATGAGGCGACGTCTGTAGGTTTACCAGCTTGCTGCCTGCAGCGAGTTTCCATGCTGCGGTACAGGGAGGGCTAGTTACGTCCCTCTCTACTCTGCTCCCCCAAGATTAGCAGAACTCCCTACAATGGAGACCTTTCATAGTATATGTTTGACATATCCACAAGACAAAGAAGGAAGGTAAAGATGCTGTGATCTGCTATCAAGGCAAGAAGGCAGGGTTTGGGAGGCCAATGCCTCAGGCAGACAAGGCAGGGAAGGTGTGAAGAGGGGGCAAAGAATTTTACACAGTTAAGATTTAAGAAAGAAAAAAAACAAATAAATTTTTTTTTAAAATTTTTAAAAATATGAAGTTAAAGATACTTGAAATCCTTGTGGTGGGGATGAAGGCGTGGTCTGGCCTATAAGAGGGTGGAAAGAGGAAGCACCTTTCACTCCCAGAGACTAAGCCATAATCCTGGGCTGAGCCAAGAGAAGCTGAGCCTTTTAGGTCTTGCCTCTCAACTTTGGAAATTATTTCTGCTACTCACAGCCAGACTTCTTCAATCGCCTACCTCCACCCCCAAACACATATAGATACCATACATTGATCAATGCTGAGGAATACAGATGCCGTACTCACTGCTGTACCACGTAATCCACACCCGGTAGGCAAAGGAAATTTGCCCTAAACCATATGCACCAGACGTAGGCACCAAAATACAATCATCACAGTGTGTCCCACACACAATTCAGACATCACCTTCCACCTATATATGACTGAAATACATATGCCACACAAAAGGCTTTCTTCTCACAAATACCATGCACAATACCTGTATGAGCACAGACAAACGTCACATATGCTGAAAGGCACAAACATCCCCATACCACACTTTCACAGACGCATACATCACAGTCTACATCAGTGATTTTCAACTTTGTGCTGCAGCACTGTGAGAGGATCTTAGGTGTGCCGCAAAAATTTTTAAAGATCATTAATTTAATTATTTTTGAAAGACATTCATAACATGGTAGGTTTATTCTTCTCTTTACTCTTTTTTTGACCAACATAACTTAAGTATGCCACAAAAATTTAACTATAGGTTCAAGTGTTCCGTGAGATTTAAAAAAAAAAAGTCAAAAAACATTGACCTACAGGGCGGTGCCTGTGGCTCAAAGGAGTAGGGCACTGGCCCCATATATGGGAGGTGGTGGGTTCAAACCTGGCCCCAGCTAAAAACCGCAAAAAAAAAAAAAAAAATTGATCTACATGTTACAAATAAGAAGAAAAGGTAGTGGCAGCATTCTCATCACACTCCCAAAGAGATGTTGCCCACCATCCAGGTACAGACACCAGCATTCTCACATGGACACACATCACACAGCAGCTAACCATCTGAACACATACAATCAGGGACACTGCTCACAAAACATACACAAGCCAGGACACAGCTACCACGCTCACGGAGGCACACGGGCACATATTCTGTGTGTACTTGCTCTCTTTCTCTCTCACACACACATGCTAAAAAGCACAAATTATGTTCACATAAACACACCTACACACTCACACCCACAACCAGAACACATAGTGTCCTCAGGGACAAATAGTCTCCACAGAGCCGCACAGATGCACACTGAGAGTTTCACATAAATACACCCACATGCACCCAGACACTTAAACACTTCATATTTGCTCCCTCCTCTCTCCCCAGTCACTATCTCCAGAACACTGTGTGCCTTTATGAACCCCTAATTATAACTGGGCAACCATTCTAGGGTATGGAGAACACAGATTCATGTGACTTGGGGCAAGAATATTAAAATTATACTTCAAGGCTCGGTGCCTGTGGCTCAACGGGCTAAGGCGCCAGCCACATACACCTGAGCTGGAGGGTTCAAATCCAGCCCAGGGCTGCCAAACAACAATGACGGCTGCAACCAAAAAATGGCCGGGCGTTGTGGCAGGCGCCTGTAGTCCCAGCTACTTGGGAAGCTGAGGCAGGAGACTCGCTTGAGCCCAGGAATTGGAGGTTGCTGTGAGCTGTAATGCCACAGCACTCTATCCAGGATGACAGCTTGAGGCTCTGTCTCAAAAAAAAATTATATTTCAAGACTGGAATGAATCATGATGTGTCACATTTATAGCCTTCCTATGTCAACACTATATGTATTTTCTAGTTAAGAGAGGGGGTGAAGGCAGGCCCACAATAGCACAGAGACTAGGGCAGTTATCTTCTAGGATGCTCTTTCCAGGCAGGGTCACAAGTCCTTCCATATTGACACATTACTAGAGACAAAATGCAAGTATCTCTTTAGATAATAGACAGTCCAGTGGGTTCACCGTCCAATTACTAAGTCAATTGGTAGGATACTAATCCTTCCATCTTTGAAAGTATTGAAGACACTGAGGTTGGTGGCCTTCTTACCTGCCACCTAGTAAAAACATACGCAAGATCCTTGAACGGATCTCCTTGGTCTTGGCTCCATAGACAATGGGGTTGACCACGGGTGGCAGCAGCAGGTAGATATTAGCCATAACTACATGGATCAGGGAGGTGGGACCACCCAGCCTGTGCACCACTGACAGCCCAATGAGGGGCACATAAAAGACCAGGACAGCACAGAGATGGGAGATGCAAGTGTTGAAAG
Organism: Perodicticus potto; assembly: GCA_963574655.1. Taxonomy (NCBI): domain Eukaryota; kingdom Metazoa; phylum Chordata; class Mammalia; order Primates; family Lorisidae; genus Perodicticus; species Perodicticus potto. Next base: position 13,071 of record CAUYRH010025468.1, read on the forward strand.
CCTTGAGTGCTGCACCCAGAGAGGACAGCTCCAACACAGCCCTTAGAATGAGGATGTAAGAGAATCCAATGAAGAGGGAGTCCACACCCATGACTGAGAGAATAATGAAGAGTCCATAAACCACATTGACAGTGGTGTCAGTACAGGACAGCTTCATAATATCTTGGTGCAGACAGAAGGAGTGTGTGACAGTATTTGTTTGGCAGTATGACAAACGCTTCAAGATGAAGGGCAGGGGGAAGAAGAATACAAACCCCCTGGCCAGGGCGGCCAGTCCAATCTTGGCCACAGTGGGTCCTGTGAGCACAGATGCATGGCGCAATGGGTGGCAGATAGCCATGAAGCGATCAAAAGCCATGGCCAGCAGGACAGCTGACTCCATGGCTGACAGAGCATGAATAAGGAACATCTGAGCCAAGCAAATGTTGAACTCAATCTCCTGGATGCCCATCAGGAAAAGACTAGCCATCCTAGGCATGGTAGCAGAGGAGAGGACTAGGTCAATGGTGGAAAGCATGGCCAGAAAGAGGTACATGGGCTCATGCAGACGCCTTTCCACACGAATGATGAGGACAATGGCCAGGTTACCCAGGGTGGCCAAGGCATACATAAAACACAGAGGGAAAGCCAGCCAAAAGTGTATGTCAGGACCTAGCCCAGGGATGCCCACCAGAAGGAAGTATGCTGGGTGGACCAGAGTTCCATTTGGAGTGGCCATGGCAGGGATCAAGACCTGAGACTTCTGTATTTCAAATCCAGGCCCTAGGAAAAGGAAAAGTAGAGACATCATTTGGCCGTGGGTCAGGAGAAAGAAAAGACTTATAAAGAAAAGGCGTCAGAGTACCAATGGTACCAAACAGACTTACTTCTCATACTTCTGCACCCTAGACTCTCTGTGATCTGATTCTTCTCAAATACCACTCCCTGGATATCCTGAGCCTTTCCCTGAGCCCCCCAAAACCCCAGCACTGCATTCAGAGATTCTATTACTGCCCCATTAATCTCAGTGTTTGAAGGCCACTCATAACACATGTGAAACAATCATCCATTTTCAGAGATGATGCTGACCAGGGCACTGCTCTTGGCCACTTCACAAGAGTAGACAGGACTGCACAGAACTGCCCACATTGGGTCACTGCTCTTCTGCTGTATGTTGGGGTTAGGGTGGGTTTAGATTCACAGTTAGAAGTTCAGTCTATGGTTTCTTCATAGACCTACTAAAATCTGTTTTAGGACAGGAAGCAGGAGCACAGTCCAGTACTGGATTTCAAGAAAGAAGTTTTTATTGAGCCTGAGTAGCATTTCTCCAATTTTTCTGACAGTATGATCTGAGTAGTTAAAAGCAGCAATCACCCAGATCTTACTCCAGGTCCAGAAAATTAGAATTTTGAAAGGAGGGGCCTAGAAATATGCTTAAAAAACATTAAATCCCTTTTGAATAGGTAGTTTATTTTTTAATTGAAGAAATCTGGAGAAAGCTATTCTAGTGTTTGGGAGGGCAGGAGGTAGGGATGAAGAGGGTCTGTCATTTCCTACCCCTAACAAAGAACAGAACAGAATTTGCCACCAGGCTCTCTCAAGGACCATGTAAGAATCCCAGATTGTGCTTGTCAGGAGGTTGACATGGAAAACAGATGCAGCTGAGAAATGAAAAGAAAATCAGTCTGTGCTGCCATCCCTGTCCAGCAACCACAGGCACAACCATTCCTCCACCTTCTCTGCCAGGTGTCCACACAGCACCCCAGGCTCTACTTCCTCTATGCAGATCCCACTGGGCTGAGCCTCTGGCCTAAGTCCAGTCACAGAACCTACTGCTGCCCCCTTTATACTTCCACCTAGAGACCCTCACTCATCTGCCCCAAACAGGGCTCTTTCTAAGCCAGTTCCTTTGCTCTGCCCCTGGTCTCAGAGACTGCTGCCACCCAGTGCCCATGTTCTCCAAGTCAGGGCCTTGGTCTCAGCTCAACTTTTCTGCTCTTCCCCTCCACCCATGTGATTCTGCTCTTTCAATTAATTGATTAGGATTTTTTTTCTCTCATGTGACACACCCTTCTTCTCCCAACTTCATTATATCACTCACTCTACCCTGCTTATAAAATGAGCCTTCCAACTTGCCTCCCTGCCTACTAATCCAGTCTATTCCAATCCACCTTCCACACCACTGCCATCTGAATAGCAAAACTGGACTTGTTAGGTTCCTGTTGAGCAAAGTGCAGGTGAGATTCCCACAGCCTTCCAGACAAAGTCAGCACTCTTATAATCCTACCTCCAAAACTGAGCTCCTGCTTCCTGTCCTAATCAGATTACAGTGGGCCTGTAAGGAAACCACAGACAGAACTTCTAATTATGCATCCAAACCCACCCTAACCCCAGGCCCTTGACAGTGTGGCTCCAACTTACATTTCCAGCCCAGCTTCAGTCTCCTTCATTACCAATCACCACCACACCAGGACTCTCTCTCTCGCTCTCTCCCTTATAAAGTAATTCCCCTTGCCTGAGTGAAGAGGAGGAGGCAGGAACTAGGGACCGCTGTCGTGGGACAAAGGACAGGCGAAAGCTTGGAATGAGCATCACAGATTTGAAGAAATTCCTCTTTATGTAGGTCACTGAACTAGATCCGGGATGATCTCTGGGCGACCACTAGAGCGGCTTCCTCCTGCAATGAGCCCTCCCTGCCAGTCTCCGTGACTTCCCACAGCAGGGACAAGACTTTTCTGGCCTCTATTCCCTGGTCTGAGCCTGGAGCACTCACCAATGATGCCTTTCCATCCCCTATGTAACTTCTCTGAGGCCCAAGGGAGTAGAGTGTGAGGAGTGATTAAGGGTCAACAAGGAGGCACTGTTCTCAGGTGCCCGAGGAAAAAGGAGCCCCAACTCCTACCCCGGGGGAACGAGCTCTGTTACTATTCTTCTGAGGCCAGCTCGGGAGACTAGGGGGAGGAGGAGTTCCAGGGGGTGGAGAGGAGCTCCTGGAAGGGAGGCGTGGGTGCTCCCCCCGGCGCAGGCGCTCAGAGCGCCTACCGAAGGCGAGCAGAGCCTGGGTCCGATCAGGGGCTACCTCTCGCTTCTTGATGCTGCCCCCTTGTGGTCATGTCGGAAAGTCGCAGCCTCCTGGCCTTTCCTGGACCGTGGCTCTAAGGATGATGCCTTTAAGGATCAACTACTCTACTGTCTTCTGAATCCAGGCTCCTCCCACCGCACTGTGTGCCCTTTAGTTCTCCCTCCTGGTTTACCTCTCAAGCCAAGCCTTTTTCCCTGGGTTGCTACTCATAGTTATCCCGTCCCTCTAGAGATGAGAGCGTGCAACTGGTTTGGCTGAATGTGGAGCTCTGTGAGGAAACAGACTGGGGTCCAAACACAAAGAATATGACCACGCTAAGCCTTAGTGTGCTGTGAAAAGCAAAATGAGATACTAGGCTTCGTCAGTGAATGTTTGTGTTCATTATTATTAGCCAGACTAAAAGAAAGAGCCAATGAAGTAGGAGGAAATCCCGTTGAGACAGAGACACAAAAGCCAGGGGGACCTCAGAGTTAAACTACACACTAGGACCTAATGGGGCCTGACTGACTCGACTACCGTAGAACATGGAACATTCTCCTGAATAGACCACATCTTATCTACAAACTTGGCAACAGCAGAAATCCAAACTCCGAAGCAGCACTGGGGTGTGGCGGGGGCAGTACAGTTTGGGGTGAGGGGCAGTCACTCCTTTTGCCGTAGCTCACTCTTCAGGCAGGTTCGTGATGAATTTATTCTTTCATAGTCTTCTCCCAGTCACTGACACTGAACCCCTCAGTGACCACACTCAGCACAGTACCCTTATCTACGTGTGCGGGTCACTTCTAAAGCCTCTGGAGTTTGGGCAAGTCCTGTACAGCGGTGGGCCCCCAAAACTGTACTGTCCCTGCCACACCTTGGTAGTGCTCCTCAATTTGGCTGACCAGGGCTGCTAGTTTCCTTGGCAACCAGCCCCCTTGACTTCTGCAGATGTCTGGCTGCCAGTTTCTACATGCAGCTCTTAGTCCTCCATCAACCTGGGTTTTGATGTAGGTTAGCTGAAATCCTTCATTTCTTCCTAAATTTTATGCAGCCATTTAGTGGAAAAATATTTTTCAGATTAAAAAATAAAGAAGGACTAAAAGAAGAACATTTTACAGTTAAATCTAAACGATTATAACCTTTTAAACATGCACTGAGCATGCATTTTTTTGGTGCAGTTTTTTTGGAAGTGGTGTTTGTTTTGTTTTGTGGAGTGTTTGTTTGTTTGTGTTTGTTTTTTAGATATAGGCTTCTCACTCTATTTCCCAGGCTAAAGTGCAATAGCCTGTCCATAGCTCACTGTACCCTTGAACTCCTGGGCTTTTCTTTGTACTGACAGGGTCTCCTATGTCACCCAAGTTTGTTTTGAACTCCTGAGTTCAAGTAATCCTCTCATCTAAGCCTTCCAAAGTTTTGAGGTTACAGACAGGACCCACCATACAAGACTCATGTGCTTTTTTTTTTTTAATTTCAGACCAAAAGCATTTTGTTAAAAAAAAAAAAAAAAGTAACTAACAAACATTCTAAATAACTATTTAACTAGACTTGGGTTCTAAAGCAAAATTAGACCAAAATAATTAAATCTCCTTCAAAGGAAACTTTTGAATTATTCTGGGTTACAAATGAAAGTTGTATTACTTTTCATTCAGATTTTGTGAATATGAACATACTGTTACAAAATTTATTATTAGCCAGAATAAATGAAAAAGCCAATGAAGTGGGAAGAAATCTGGTTGAGACAGTGACACAAAAACCAGAGGAACACACGATTGTAAGAGGGACTTTACCTAACAAATGCAATCAGTGCAACCTGGTTTCTTGTACTCTCAATGAATTCCCAACAATAAATAAAAAAAAAAAAAAAAACAGAGAAACATCAGACTTAAACTACACACTAGATGTAATAAGGTCTGCCTGACATTTACCGGACATTTCTCTCAACTACTGTGGAATTCACATTCTCTTCATCAAAACACAGAACACTTGCTAGGCATGGTGACTCAGGCCTGTAAACCTACCCCTCTGGGAGGCTGAGGTGAGTAGACTGCCTGAGCTCAGGAATTCCAGACAAGCCTAAGCAAGAGCGAGACCCTATCTCTACAAAAAATAAATAGTAGGGGGTGTCGTGGCAGGTGCCAGTAGTCCCAGCTACTCAGGAGACTGAGGCAAGAGAAACACTTGAGTCCGAGGTTGAGTTTGCTGTGAGCTATGATGAAATGCACTCTATGTCTCACCACAAAGTGTGACTGTCTCAAAGAAAAATTTCTACCTCAGAATGCACTTTCCTATTTCAGATTAATAGGGTACAAACCATTAGGGTATGTATCTTGTGCATGAAAGATTAAAGTCGGAGTTGTGCCCTACACCCAAGGAGTGTGCTGTATATCTATGCATTGAGTGGTAACCTACTGGGCGCCCCTCCTCCCTCCTGCATTTGATATCTTATGTGGGTCTGATAATCTCCTAATTTCAAACTGGTATTGAATACACGTGATACTCATTTATCAGAACTCACTTTTTCATATGGATCTCTGCTTTTTTCTCAGCCTGCACTTTAGAGGGCTTCACTTCCTGTTTTTCAATTTCAGCAACAAGACTCCTGACCATATATATTGGCTGAAGGTTAGAATTGGACCAGTAGGGTTGTGACACTGATCCTAGATGTCCTTCACCCTCAGGAATCTGTCAAGGAGTGTAATAGTCTATACAGGCTAGAAAAAGCCATGAAATACATTGAGCTTCTTCACAACTAAAATCTAAATTTTCTTATCAAAATCACTTGGTTCCTTAAAAGCAGGGGTCCTCAAACTATGGCCCGTGGGCCACATGTGGCCCGCCAAGGACGTTTATCCGGCCCGCTGGGTGTTTTTGCCTCCACTGCCTGTCCTGTTTAGCAGCAGACTGATTCCGGGCTGCAAAATCTGTTAGCGGAAGAACCATTGGTTGCATTCCCAAACAAAATGTGTGGATTCACTGGAAAAGTTGCAAAAGGAGTTCCAATTTAGATTTAAAGAGCTTCATCTCCATGAACAGGACATACACCTTTTCCATAACCCATTTTCTATTGACATTGAAAATGTGGAGGTCAGTCCCTGAAGTCACTGCCCCGGCCTCCAGCACAGCCTGGGGCCCGCTTCTCCTTCAGGTGGGAGTCAGATGCTGCAGGGAGTCACCCTGCTGCAGGGTGCGGCAGGGGCAGCCGAGTGGCTCCGGCTTCTTCATGGGGCTGGCCTGCGACGCCCGGAAGCTCTAAGAACATTTCCACTGTTGTTTGGAGCACACACGCAGTGGGATTCAGAATTCCTGGAGAATTGCCTTTGTGAGTAGCTGTAAGTATTTCTTTAAATTCCGTCTCTTAGTTTTTCAAAGAGACATCAAGAAACCATGAACAACATTAGTAATGAAGAGTTTGACTGCCACTTGCTTGATGAAGGTTTTACTGCCAAGGACATTCTGGACCAAAAAATCAATGAAGTTTCCTCTTCTGATGATAAGGATGCCTTCTAT
>CAUYRH010025469.1:0-25183 GCA_963574655.1 Perodicticus potto
CCCTGAAGTTTCTCAATCAAAGGGATGGCAAAGGAGAATGTTTTCCCAGTTCCTGTCCGTGCCTGCGCAACTAAGTCCTTCCCACTGTAGACATGATGGAACGTCTTTGCTTGTATGGGAAACAGGAAGGTCACCCCTCGGACTTTGAGAAGTTTAATGGTTTCTTCAGATATGGGAAAATTAGAGAAAGCCCCTTCTTTTTGTTCCATAGGTATTTCCTGCTCTGTGTCACTATTACTTTCTTCACTGGCAGCTTCAAGGGAGTTAGAGTCAGGTTCAGAATGAGAGAATCCATTCTTCAGTTCAGGGCTCTTCTCTACTGTTTCTCCATTCGCTGCCTTTTCTTTCTTCATCCTCTTGGGCTTAGGAGCATCTCCTTCTTCAGAAGGCTCCTCACTTCTTACACTTTTTATTTTAGCAGAAACAGCTCTCTTCTCCAAGGGCTCCTTTTTCTTTTTCGCACTTTTGGTTTTAGGAGAAACAACGTCATCCTGAGACTGCTCGTCTTTCTTTTTTGCCTTTTTGGATTTAGGAGAATTCATGTCAACTTCAGAAGGACTTGCTTTCTTCTGAACTTGTTTCGCTTTGGGGGAAATAGTTTCCTCCTCTTCTGCTGCCTCTTACTCAGTTTTGGTTTCTCTCTTCTTTCTTTCTTCTGAGCTTGCTTTCGCAGCATCTCCACTTTTTTCACTGTTGTGTCTGATTCCAAATCCACGTCGCTAAGAAGCCTTCCCGGCATTATTCGCCACCTGCTGCACAAGCCGACAGGTCGCCACAACCGCGTGGATAGGAAGAGCATGTATGGACTTTTTTAAAATACGAAGTATATTTAAGAAAGAATCTGCATTTTCTATAATGTAATCAGATTCCTAAAGTAAAGTTTCGTTCCCCCAATATAGTTTTTTTAAGGAAACCCTTTATATTTCTATTTGTACACAAGGAAGTAAGTAAATCTAGTAATAATTGTTGTAATATCGAGATCCTTTCACTGATGTTAAGCTCATTAATTTAAAATATTTGTGGTTTCTGATTTATTAAGTTCAGGAAACTTTGATTATTCCTTAGGGACAAAATGTTTACTTTTTAAACTACTTGATTTGAAATGTTAGCAGTAAATAATGTTTATTTTAATATTCCCTAGCGGTCTTAGTCCTTATTCATTATAAACTTCAGGAGGAAAACTTAAAGTCAAGATTTCAGCAACCAAGAAAGAGATTAAAAACTGCCTGATTTTGGTTAAAGCTAGAGTAAGAGTTTGGCAGGTTTTCTGGTATGTGTTGCAAATACTTCATTCTGTCACAGATGAAGAGGTTCAGACTAGATATCCCTGCAGGATGGACCTACCATGAAAGATCTGTCATGTGAATCCTCAAGGCTTCTAGACCAACTGAAGAGGAGGGCAGAAACAGCCAAAGATCTGCTGTTAATGACAGTACATAATTCACAGTTATTGATATGCTGATGGCGCAGCTCTTTGGTGGGGTATCTAGGGATTCTCAAGTTAGAATTTATGGAACTGGAATATGATGTCCATCAGTCAATATCTGTCAGCAAAATCTCTTTTTATTATGTACCCCACACCGAGCCAGGGATCACGGAGGACCCAAGACGTTCATGGGACATGGCATCTAATTTTACTGTCATCTCCCTAAATTTTTAGAGACTTAGAAAGTTTCATATAACCAATGTTGAGGAAACAAAATGTATTTACTTTTATTTCTTGTATTTTTTTCTTTTTATATTCCTAAAACAAAACAACAATGAAAGTAAAGAAATTAGGCAAATCAAATTGTGTCTTTCTGAATTTTGTCTTGGTTTCTCATTGTGGGGGACAGTTATTTTATACAAAGTCAGCATGAATACTGAATTAGCAAATAATGAATCGTTGCTCCTGGAGTTAGGCATCTACAAGCCTCTGGTAATACCATTTTCTGATATAAGATTATTTTAAGTGTGATTCTGTTTAAAGATTAAATAAGATTATATCTTATTTAATATATTTTGTTGAATCATTAACAGAGAACCCATGACCAACAGAACTATAATTCAAGCCCGAAGGAAGTTTATCTAACACATGTAATTTCTCCGTAACATACCTCACAGCTTTCTCAAGCTTCAGAACTCTACACAGTACTTTAGCACTATTCTCAGCGGCCATTTGAAGCAGTAAAATTGCAAAAAAAAGCCCCATGGCACTAAATAGACTGCAAAAAGGTGATATGTTTATTGTATGAAATCTGAACAAAAGAAGGCAGAGAGTTACCTGCTTCAACTTCACCTGGTGCTTTGACGACTCAAAGTTTTTACTACTCTGCATGTTTCCACAAAAGATCCAAGAGGGTACCAGTATGAATTTGGGGGTTACGAATGAATTTTAGAAAGTAGGTGAATCTTGAAGAAAGACAGAGTCCATGAATAATGAAGATCAATGGATGTTGTTACAAAATTCGTGGCTTAAAATTCTTGGGAATGTCTATACACTTATTCTGAGATGGGTAATTTGTTTTTGTCTGTTTTATCTCTTGCATTTCCTGTCTGTATTTGACATTTTGAAATAATACATGAATAGTTAAATAATAAATTAATACTAATATTAAATAATAATAAAATGTGAATTTATATAACATATAACATTTCATGGGTATATATTATTAAATAATATTACATAATATCATGTAATGTATGTTATATAATCTGTGTAAATATAACTTTAATCACAAAATTTAGATTAGGAATTTATTTTCATATTTTAATTTATAAGAATAGCATTCTGCTTAAATAATTAAACAATTGCAGAAAAGTGAAAATATTAAAATGACTAATTACATGCTAATTCAATAATTTCATCCTGAATGCATAATTTTTAAATGACTACCTTGCACCCTTTGAAACTTGTTCTTTAAAGACTCTCAAGTTTATCTTATGTGATATATATGTCAGCATGTGAATTCTCAATAAATGTTGATTTAAAGGCCATTTCCAGCACAGTGAAATAGAACTAAATAGAATAGAACTTTATGCATTGGAGTAAATGTTTCAGATTTCAGATTAACATTGAAATCCTACAGTTCCTTATCCAACTTCTTCTAAGGATATCTTTTTGATTTAAAGTATAGCATTCTGAGGCATAGCATTATCTTATTTAGTTTGTTGGTTATTCTACTTCTAGTTCGATATTATCTATGATTTGAGTCATTTCCTGTTATTTGCAGTGAAAATTTTTCAGGGTAAGAAAAAATACTTCATGATCATTATCAACAGCTGTTAAATTTCTTGACCCTTATTTAAACAATCCACCATTATTTTTCACAGCTTTCTCTGCTTGTGTATTTAACAAAATTATTTGGTCATGTTTATATGTATAAATAACATGACATGTGTTTTAACACTTAATACAAAGTTCAGGTGCAACAATTGCTGTTGCACAAAAAGATGACAAGATAGACACATGAATTGTGTCAGTCATATAAATAAAGATTTAAAATAAATCTGCATTTATTACTGTCATCATCTCAAACCATAGCAAGATTTGGTAGAGTAAAAAGAGCCCTCAGAATGGTGTCACTGAACCAATGTTTCTGGTGCAGAATCACTAACTCTCTTGCCACTTAAGGCCTTAAGAAGCAAGGCCTTAGTTTTCTCATCTGCAATATAAGATAGTCAGGTTAAGTGTAACATTTTATGATTCTAAATGTTATTAAATAGAAACCATGTAATAGCAAAGCAGATCATCAAGACAGAAACATAAATACATATTTTTCTTAATTAAATTATATAATTCCAATAGATCTACTTCTTAGTTATTCACCCATTCAACAAATACTTATAACAATCCCATCTATCACTGGGCAAGGGATGAACAGAACTTTCTCTGAAGAAGACAGACAAATGGCCAACAAACATATGAAAAAAGGTCATCATCCCTAATAATCAAAGAAATCCAAACTAAAAACAACCCTGAGATATCACCTAACCCCAGTGAAAATAACTCACATCACGAAGTCCCAAAGCTGCAGACACTGGTGCAGATGTGGAGAAAAGGAAATACTCTTACACTGTTGGTGGGATTGCAAATTCTAATACAGCCTCTTTGGAGAGAAGTATAGACTCTCCTTTTCAAAGAACTCAAAATAGATTTTTCATTTGATCTTGCAATCCCATTATTAGGTATCTACACAGAAGAAAAGAAAATCATTTTATCATGAGACCATTTGTACTAGATTGTTTATTGCAGCTCAATTTATAATTGCCAAGATGTGGAAACAACCCAAGTGCCTATCAACCCGGGAATGGATTAACAAACTGTGGTATGTATAGTATACCATGGAATACTATTCAGCCATACAAAGATGGAGACTTTACATCTTTTGTATTAACCTGGATAGAGTTGGAGAATAATGTTCTCTTTAGTAAAGTATCACAAGAAAGGAAAAGCAAGTGTCCAATGAACTCAATACTAATATGATCCAGTAGATGAACTAATACATGTGTACACAAGAGAAAAACTCCATTTAATTCAGGTGTGGGGGAATGAGAGAGGGGAATTGGTGTGCTCCCACCTAATGGGCACAATGTAAGGGTATGGGACACAACTACAACGGGAACCTTACCTAACAAAGACAAACATTGCAAACTAATTGTTTGTACCTTCATATTAATCTGAAATAAATTTAAAAAATACTTATTTTGCAGTTCTTGGACCAGGCTTTGTACAAACACAAAGGATAACCAGGCAAAAGACAAACACATCCCTGACTCTGTGGACCTTTAAGTCAGACCAGTGGTGTCAAGGCAGAGCCAATCTTGGGCAGAGGCAACATGTTTGGTCTTAGTGTGGAGTTCAGTAAGATTATCTTTTCTGAACCCCTCAATTTCCTTCTGCTTTTCCACATCATTAGACCCTCCTTTTACTAACCTGAGATGGCCACTTTTTTTAGAGTCATTTTTAACAAATTATACCACAAAGGTGGCACTGAGTCTATAAAGGCAGTCACAAGTCGATTAATAACAGAGATACCTTCTGAGAAAAGCATTATTAGGCAATCTTCTTGTGCAAATACCATCGAGTGCCCTTACACAAACCTGGATGGGGTCGCCTGCTGCACACCTAGGCTGTATGGCAGAGCCTACTGCCCAGGCTACAAACCTGTACAGCATACTGTACTGAATCCTGGAGGCAATATTTATGTATATCTAAACATAGAAAAGGTAGAGTAAAAATGGTGTAATATTATAGGGCTGGTATTATTGGTAGAAACATCATTTTGCAGCACAAAGCTGTTAACTACTGTAACAGAATAAAAATACAGCTCTAAAGTATTGGAAATATAAAAGCATTAGGAGGTAAATAGATTAAAACTTTTTGCTTTTCACATTTGCTGTTTTCTCTTTGCCCCTCATTCCCCCTTTTTATGTCTTTGCTTCTATGGTAAGAAAAAAGCAGATAGGGAGGGAGAAGTAGCTACTTTATAGCAATTGAGAAACATATGGATTAGGGGATCTTACACATTTTCTATCTAAGGCAAGAACCAGAAGAGGAGCCTGGCCTGACTTTAAGAAACTAGGCCAAGTGTAAGCCGCTGTTCTTTGCTGCTTCACAAACAGCGAACATCTGATGCTTATTATGTGGCTTGTCTTCTCTAATTTTCCCCTCCAATTCCCACCCAAACAGAGAAAGCAGACATATAGTAGGGTGAAATGAAGTAGAATCCAGAGAGATGAAGGTAGTGGGGTAAAGATGAACAAAGAGAGAAGAGAGAAGCAAAGACAGTAAGAGGGAAAGGGAGGAAGAGAAATTAAATCGGGGTAGGAGCTGACCATAATCTGTCATTTAATAAAGATACTAAGTCCATATGCTAAGCTAAGTTTTCTCTCCAGAATGGATATAGAGAGCATAAAGTTAGAAGACATGATTGGAATCATAGTATTAGGGCACCAAAGATAAATGCGTTTTTCGTCATTTTGACAGTGGCTAGTCTTGTTAATAAGCTCTTGCTGATAAATTTTGGTTTGTATTATTATGCTTCCCAACAACAAAGTTAAATAAACTTTTAGGGCATCCAGCTTCTAAATGGCTTAACTTAATAAACAGTGTAAATTTTTAGCCAACATACATGATTTCCAAATGGTTTAAAGGAATTTTGCTGGGGAATTATTTGCTTCCATAACAATTTAATTTCTTGAGTTTTTCATATTTTGAAACACCATTACTATAGCAAATGGCAAAATAATATCGTCAGGAGTTCAATTAATTTGTATAAAATAGAACAAATAAATTTTAGAGTTAATTAAAGCAATTTTAATGTTTAAACAGCCATTTCAAGCTTACTTTTTGCAGTGCCATAAAATCTCAGGAAGTTTATATTACATCTTATCAATGTCAGCCCCTTAATTTTACAGATGAGAAAACAGGTCTGGGAGAAGCTAACTGATTTTTCCAATCTTGACTCAGGCTGCTTAGGTCTCCCAATTTCCAGATTATCTATTCCAGATTGATCTCTTTAATACTGTTAATTTGTACCTAAACTATAGAACAATACTACAAAAATAAAGTTTTCCCACATTAGAATTTCTATTATGATGCTTCTGGGATTTTAGAAGTAATACAATTTCTTAGGTCTTTCAAAATAATTGGAAGTTGCCATATCTGCTATTTACATGTATTGTACACAAAAATGATTTAAATTATTTCACCAACAAATATTAATCTATTCCTATAAGTATTTTTACCATTTGTCTTTCTATGTTTATACTTATGTGTGTTGTCTTAGAATTGAAATTCTTAGAATGACAATTAAAACAAAAATTTCTTGTGCCTCATCTTGCCAAGAGCTGTATTCTAAAAGGCATATGACAAACTTATAAAATTTTTTACTATAAATTAATACTTGCTCACTGTAAAAAAATTAGAAAATATAGAAACACATAACAACTATAATACTACTGCTTTTCTTGACTGTGGCAAAATATATATAACATGAAATTTACCATTTTAACCATTTTAAGTGTACAATTTTCCCTCCCTCAATTAGGCATAGAAAGAACATACCTACCAATAATTAAAGCCATATATGACAAACTCACAGCCAGTATCATACTGAATGAGGGAAAATTAAAACAATTCCCCTTAACAACTGGAACAAGACAGGGCTGCCCATAGTCCCACTTTTATTCAACACAGAATTGGAAGTCCTAGCCAGAGTAATTATGTGAGAGAAAACAGAGTATCCAAATTGGGAAAGAGGTGATCAAACTATCTTTGTTTACTAATGATATGATCTTGTACCTGGAAAACCCTAAAAACTTCACCAAAAGACTCCTAGAATTAATACATACATTCAGCAAAATCTCCCGTTACAAAAATTAATGTACACAAATTAGTAGCATTTCTATATACTAATAACAGTAAGTTGAGAATCAAATCAAGGAGTCAATACCATTTACAAAAGGCACAAAGAAAATAAAATACATAGGAATATATTTAAAGAGGTAAAAGATCTCTATAAGGAGAACTATAAAACATTGATGAAAGAAATTTCAGATGACACAAAGAAATGGAAAACCATCCTCTGTTTGTGGATTGGTAGAATCAACTTCTTTAAAATGTCCATCCTGCCCAAAGAGACTTACAGATTCAGTGCAATCCCCATCAAAATACCAACATCATATTTCACAGATCTGGAAAAAATAATCCTAAGCTTCATTTGGAACCAAAAAAAGACCCTGAATGGCCAAAACAATCTTAAGCAAAAAGAACAAATCTAGAGGCATTGCATTACCTAACTTCAAACTATACTACAAGGCTTTAGTAACTAAAACAGCATGGTACTGGCATAAAAGTAGAAGCATAGACCAATGGAACAGAATAGGGAATCCAGAAATACAACTATCTACCTACAACCAACTAATCTTTAACAAAGCTGACAACAATATACACTGGAGAAAGGAAGCCCTATTCATTAAATGTGCTGGGAAAACTGGATAGCCTCATGCAGAAGAATGGAACAGAATCCCTATCTCTTGCCATATACAAAAATTAATTCAAGATGGATAAAAGATTTAAATGTAAAGCATGAAGCCATAAAAATTCTAGAAGAAAACATAGGAAGAATGCTCCTAGACATTGGCCTAGGCAAAGAATTTATGACTAAGACCCTAAAGACCCAACAACAACAAAAATAAATAGTAATTAAATTAAAAAGCATCTGCACAGCAAAGGAAATAATTAACAGAGCAAACAATCTACAGAATGATGCAAACTATACTTCTGCTAAAGAGCTAATATCCAGAATTTACAAAGAACTCAAACATACCAGCAAGAAAAAAACAAACAGCCCCATTAAAAAGTAGGCCAAAGACAGGGAAAAAGAAATTTTTCAAAAGAAAATAGACACATGACCAATAATCATATAAAAGGTGCTCAATATCACTAATCATAAGGGAAATGCAAATGAAAACCATGATGAGATATCACCTAACTCCTGTCAGAATGGCCAATAGTGACTTGGATGCTGACTCGCAGGGGTGTCCAACCTGCAGCCTGAGGGCCACATGCCAATTATTTGAACACTGTTTTGCTTATCTGTGCTCTGTGGTGTTGGATATTGCAAAAATTATGCATGAATCTCTCTCTCTCTCTTTTTTGGCTCATCAGCTTTCATTAGTGATTTGTGTTTTTAATGTGTGGCCCAAGACAACTCTTCTTCCAATGTGCAGTAGAGAAGAAAAAGGGTGGGACATCCCTGGTTGATGGGATTGCAAATTAGTACAACCTCTGTGAAAAAAAGTAAGAGATTCCTCAAAGGAATAAAAGTATACTTGCTATTCAATTCAGAAATCCCACTACTAGGTATATACTCTAAGGAAAAAGTCATTTTATCAAAAAGGTGCCTGCATTCAAATGTTTGTTTCAGCACAATTCACAATCACAGAGATGTGGAATAAACCTAAGTGTATATCCATTCATGATTGGATTAACAAAACACAAATACACACACACACACACACACACACACACGTGGTGCCCCCAAAATTTATAAATATTTAAGAAAGAAAAAAATGTATTAAAATTGTAATATTGAATACATACTGATAATGTTTATCATCTTGTCTGTTATATCTTGTATCTCTTGTCATTGCAGAAGTCAAACATGAGGTGAGTATTACAATTTTTTTTGAGACATAGTCTCACTATGTTGCCCTTGGTGGAGTGCCATAGCATCACAGCTCACAGCAACCTCAACCTCTTGGACTCAAATGATCTTCTTCCCTCAGCCTTCCCAGTAGCTGGGACTACAGGCACCCGCCACAATGCCCGGCTATTTTTTAGAGATGGGGTCTTGCTCTTCCTCAGGCTAGTCTTAAACTCGAGCTCAAGCAACCCACCCACCTCGACCTCTCAGAGTGCTAGGATTACAGGCGTGAGCCACTGTGCCTGGCCCAAAGTATTACAATTTAAATACATATTTTCCCTTTTTTAAAATGTGTATACATTTTTGGCATCCTTTGTGTACACACACACACATATGTACACACTTAACGTCCACCATGGAGTACTGCTTAGTCATAAAAAGGAATGAAATAATGTCATTTGCAGCAACTTAAAAGTGGAGACTATTATTCTAGATAAAGCATCTTAGGAATGGAAAGACAAACACCACATGGATTCTTTAATAATTGGGAGCTAAATGATGTGCATGCATGGGCATAAAAACATAAAGGTCATTGGAATGCAAGAAGGGGGTGAATGGTAAAAACTTGTATTGTGTACAATGAACACTACCCTGGTGATGGGCATACTAAAAGCTCCAACTTCAGCATTATACAAGGTATCCATGTAACAAAAACATTTGTACCCCCTTAATATTTTGAAATTAAAAAGTTAAAAATTTTAAAAGGGTACAGTACAGCAGCATGAAGTGCATTCACACTGTCATGCAGCCATCACCACTGCTCATCTCCAGAACTTTTTCATCAAGCCAAACTGAAACTCTGTGTCTATTAAACAGTAACTTTTCAATTTCTGCTCCCCCTCCAGCTCCTGGTAACCACTCTTCTGCTTTGTCTTAATGGATTTGACTATTGTAGGTGACTCTCCTAAGTGAAATCACTGATATTTATCCATATGTCTGGTGTATTTCACTTAGCATAATATCCTCCAGGTTCATATATCTGAATTTCATTCCTCTTTAAGGCTGAATAATATTCCATTGTTTGTACATATCACATTTTGTTTGTGCATTCATTTGTTGATGGACACTTGGGTTACTTCCAGTTTGAAGCTGTTGTGAATAATGCTGTGAGCCTTGATGTGCCAATATCTGCTTAAGTCCTTGCTTTCAGTTCTTCCATATACATACCCAGAAGTGGAATCGCTGATAATACTATATTCAATTTTTTAAAGAACTACCATACCGTTTTCCATAGTGGCTATTCCATTTTTAAAAATATTTTTACCAGCAACGTACAATGATTCCAATTTCTCCCTGTTCTTACCAATACTTGCTGTTTTCTTTTTTTTAATAACTAATACTTATTAGTTATTAAATGAAATGCTTTTGATTTGCATTTCCCTACTGGTAAGGAATGTTGAGCATCTTTTCAGGTGCCCGTTGGCCATACGTATACTTTCTTTGGAAAGAATCTATTCAAGTCCTATGTCCATTTTGAATTGGTTCTTTTTCTGTTGTTAAATGTAATCCCACTACTTTTAATATTTTCATAAATATTGATATGTGTATCTGTAATTTTTTAAAAAATTAAACCATCTTCTAATAGTTTTTAATCTTTTTAAATATACATTAAAATGTTCAAAATATATATGTATAATTCAAATCAAATACTCAAATAACCACTACCCAGGTTGAAAAATGAAATGTTGCCAGCTTGCAGAAATTCCTCCTATTCCCCCTCATTCATTTTAAAGTAGCTACCATTCTTTCCTGTTATTTTTCATTGTTTTACCACGTAAGCATGAATTCCTAAACACCACACTTTTGTTTTGCCTGTTTTTAAAACTCAATATAAATTTAATAATACAGAATGTGTTCTCTTGCATCTGGGTTCTGTAACTCTGTGTTACATTGGTGAGAGCTACCCATATATTGAATATGTTTTTCTATTGTATGTTTATCCTGTTATTAACCCATTATATCTCCAGTAGACATTGCGATTGTTCCCAGTGTTCATCTATTACAATTCTACTTGAACATTCTCGTATACGTCTCTTTTTATCCATGTGCATGTACCTTGGCAGGTTCTTTACCAAGAATTAGAAAGGCTTGGTCAGAGGCTGTGCTGTTCAACTTTAAGAGAAGGATTTTTACAATGTTCCTTCCCATTGCTTCTTCTTCTTGACACTTACTACTGTCAGTCTCATATTGTTTTATAACTTGTGCTTTTTCATGTCAGTTAAAGTACATCTACCTAATCACTTTTAACAAGTGCATAGTGAAAAATGGTATTAAAATTTATTTACCTACCTCATTGTTAGGAAATAATTATATTAATATTATTTTCAAATTTTCACTCTCACAATCAATGCTACAGTACCTCTCATTTTTATATACAAATATATGTATACTTACATATTCATATATGCACATTTATATCATTGGGCAGTTATAGATTATTTCTAAGAGTGAAATTGCTGAACTGAAAGCAATTATATACCTTTTCAGACATTTAGAACAGATTGTCACATAGCCTAATTTTTTTTTAACACTATAAATATTTAAACCTTCACCAAAAGCATATGTATGTATTTGTTTTCCCACACTTTCATTAAAACTGGACATTGTTCTTTATAAGACTTTCCCAGTATTATATGCCCAAAATAACTAATTTCTTTAGTTTTCTGGCTTATTAGCGATGTTTGACAATTTGTCATATAATTGTTAGTCACTTGGATTTAATTTTAGTGACTTGTATTTTCCTGACCTCTGGTCTTCTATTGTGGAGTTTTTCTTTCTCATTTTGATTTGTAATACTTTTTTATACTATCTATATTTGTATATCAAGTATTACATATTTTTGATATTTGATTTTTTTATTGTAGTATTATTGATATTAAAAAGTCTTAGGTTTTGCATTTTGTAGCTATTAATCTTTTCCTTGTGTTTCCTTCACAATACTAGTCAGATTAAAACAATCTCTATTTGTCTCTATTTTTGTGGTTTTATTTTTTTATGTTGAATTTTAATACCCTTTAAAGTGTGAGGTAGGGACCCAACTTCACTATTTTGGCCAATGGTTAATGAGTTCTTACGGTACAGTGTGTTGATGAATTCCATCTTTCGCTGCACTAACTTGAAATGGCACCTTTTATCACATACTGAGTTACACATACACAAGGTGTATTTCAAAGTTTTTTCTGTGGCTTTCTGTTCTGGTGCTGCTGCCATACCATTTTAATATCATGAATTTATAATACATCTTAAACCTGAAAGGGAGAGTGCACACTCACTGCTCTTCTTTTTTAAGATTCCAATAATTTATTATTTCAACTGTACTTTATAATTTTTATGTTCCAGAAAATTCTGATTAACTTGAGGGTTATTGGCCTCTTTTGAAGTATCTTTTATGATCCTGGGACACACCTCCCCATCTTCTTTTATGTTTCTCCATGTACTCTTATAAATTTCTTTAAAGAAATTTATTTGTATGGATCTTTCATGTTTCTTGTTATGTGTGCTTCTAGATTCTCTGTCTTATCCTATACTATTGTGGATGGAATCTTTTCTTCAGTGTGTTTTAAAACTTGCTATTCTTGTTAACTAGGAAAGCTACATTTTTGTATATTTATTTTATAAATGGTCACCTTATTATGTGCACATACTGTAATACTTTTATATTTTTCATGTAGGCGTTTAAATCAGCTACAGATAATGGCCATTTGTCTCTCTTTCCTAAATGTTTGCATCATTTCCTGAATTATGTTCGGTGATTATGTTCATATTTCTGATTTTTATGGGAATGCTCTTAGAGTTTCATAATTAAGCATGATGCTGTTAGTTTGAAATTAGCATCTAAAAGACAGTAAATTTCCCATGGCCAGTGGCTAAGCTTCTTAGCGTCATGAGTGGACCTCTGGCCTACACAAGAGGTAGCATGAAATTCTTGTTTAAGAAGCTGGGTGATTTGTCCCATCAAATTTCCCACAGTCTAGAGCTTGTTCATTTCTGTTTTTCCTTTACATTCACGGAGGCTTAATTTGCAGAGGCTTGATCTGGGTCACATTTACATTTTTCTTTTCTTTTCTTTTCTTTTTAACCAAGACTACTTTCCAGGTGGTGCCGCGAACTTCCATCAGGGGCCCATAACACAGGTTGTGTCCCTTTGGCTATCATTACCCACCACTGAGGATCCTTGCCCGGGTCCATTAACTTACTAGGGATTGTAAAGTGACAATATTATAATATTGTCCCCTTTTTTCATGTTTTAATTAGAATCCTTCTAAGAAGGATTGTTGAATCCTTCAACAATTTGGTTACTCTAATGTAGAGTTCATGCAAAAACGACATGATAAATACTTGACTCATTCTCTAGATTTTCCAGTTTTCTGGAACGTTTAATTGATTCCCTAGTGTCCTCCAAAGGTAAAAGTTTTTCCCTTTAAGTATTATTGTGAACTCATTTATTTCAGTCCTATGCAGTTATCACCTTATCAACAATCAACCTGATCCATCTGGGGGCAGTAGGAGCCTTTTGACATGACTTGGAATCCCTCTGAAGTGACTCTGGCAGTCTGTAATAATTTATTTGGTTTCTGGTATGAAAAGGTGTTTAAGGACCATTTGTTTCTGTGCTCCAAACCTGAAAGCAAGCATTTCTGCTAAGGAGACCTATTTCTCTTCGTGTGAAATGGTATTGAGAGACCTCCTGGGAACAAGAGGTGCTCATTGCTGCTAGATTGATCTGTGTTTCTATGCCTTTTTAATGGGAAATATACAAACTGGGAAATATATAAGTTGGCCACCAAGGGGCTATAACTGGTCAACATACAGAGGTGGTCAACATAAGGAACTAGGCCTACTGTACCGATGCGTACATGTGGTGCATGTCTGCTCTGGATAATGATACTATCAATTCCAAGTTAGTAAGACGGGGAATTTATTTAACCTCTTCAGTCTTATAGATGTATCTCATTTTTTCCACATCAAAATCCTGGCTTTCCATTATTTGTTTACTTTATTTCACAGTGTATATCAGTTTCAGAATAACACTACCACCAACAACATGGTTATTAAAAACAGTAGCAGATCTTTCTGACCTTTTGAGCAAAACCTACCTAGGATTTATAGTTAAATTGGAACAGTTCTTTTTTTAATGCACTTATGCTCCAACTTGGTACATGGCAATGTTCGATTGATTTGGTTTCAAATTTTAACAATTGCGTTTTAATTTAATGTTTAATATTAATGATAATATTAAGTAATTTAATTTAATATTGAGTAATATTTTGTTTTTGATAATCTGTACAAAGCAAAATATATTCAGAGAATTCTAACTTCCCTCCCTAACCCCCTCCACGCTGATCCCTCCCTCTTCCTATGGTAACTCTAAAATGTTATATTTGTAACTGACTGTCTTTATTTATAGCACAGCTTCTGAAATTTAGGAAGGTTTGTGCTTTCGTTATACTGGCTCTCTTTATATTAATACCATCTATAAAAGTGTAATACTCATGTCCCTTCTTTTTTTTTTTAGAATTAATTTTGATGTTATCACTTGTTTTTTACTGTAAGTGGCAGTAAAATTAGCTGATACATCTTCTCCCTACCATTTCTCACAGCATTAATTTGACAGTGTCCTTCTATGGATATTAGCCACACCCAGATGATCTTTCATGCCAGCCTAGACTGCCTGAAGTTTTTTTTTTTTTTTTTTTTTTTGCAGTTTTTGGCGGGCCCGAACCCGCCACCTCCAGTATATATGGGGCCGAGCCCTACTCCTTTTGAGCCACAGGCGCCGCCCCTATCTAAAGATTTTTAAATGTGTTTCACCCAGTCTCTATGTCCTCAGCAGAATGATGCTACTTATTTTTCAGTTTCTCTAATTAATTTAGAAGTGAGTAACAGAATGGGATCGTGTTCAAATCCCAACAAAGTTCCAAGCAGCTTTGCGACCTTGCTCAAGTTTCTCATTCATCTTGACTTTTGTTTTTCCTTTATTTTTATAAATTTTGGATTATAATACCTATGTCATAGGACTATTATGAGAATTATGATAAACATCTGTCAAAAAAGGTTAAGCATTAATTTTTAACAAGATATAAGAGAAAAATTATTAATCTATACCTTTCCTGTATTCTTTCATTTGGCAAATATTTGTTGACTATTTTCATTTCATAAATTATTCATTTAGTAAACACTGATTGAATGACTGCTATTTCTTAGGCATTCGTATGTACGCTATTACAGATTTATTCAACAATCATTTGTTAGTTCCTCATGGGTTAGAGACCCTCGGGGGTTTAGTAGTGAAAAAGATGGACAGACGTGGTTTCTGCCCTGGTGGAATTTCCAGTGTTTCATCTCATCAGAAGTCAGAAATCATGCAACTTCAGAAGAAGTTATATTTGGCCTGATAATCCCCTCTTAGAATCCTGAGTTTGCTGGTGCTTGACTTCACTGGAAATAATCGCCTCATTTGACTGCATTGCTGGATGTTTACTTCCTATTTGGCTTTTGCCTCTACCAAAATGATAGCTGCTGGGATAATTTGTTCAGAATTTGTATTTTCCTTACAAGTTACAGCATGCTTTTCTGTCAAAGCTCATGAAGCACAGCACCAAAGGGAGCTGTGAGGATATTGTTTGTAGATAATGAAAAGTTCTTCATGTTAACTGGACATTTCCTGTTTTTCAGCCCTAACAAAATTTAGCTGAGCAACACATTTTCTCGGTGTCTTCTTAATCTTTTTTAGCTTTTTTTCCCCCATGATGTATGTTTTATTGAATTGCAAATATCAGTATCCAAGTAGCAAAATGTCAACATAAACAACTTCTTAACATTTTGATTAGTCAAAAAGAATCAAACTCATGTTTATATGATTTTTTCATAAAATTATCACAAGCTAAGATGGAAAAACAGTAACAAATTTCTCTGAAATTTTAAAGCATTAAGTTTTTTTGTTGTTGTTGTTTGTTTTTGTTTTTGAGACAGAGTCCCAATCTGTCACCCTGGGTAGAGTGTCCTGGCATCTTAGCTCACAGCAACCTCAAACTCTTGGGCTCAAGAGAACTCTTGCCTCAGCCTCCCAAGTAGCTAGCATTATAAGCACCTGCCATGACACCTAGCTATTTTTTAAAAACAGGGTCTCATTCTTAATCAGGCTGGTCTCAAACTCTTGAGCTCAAGCAATCCACCCACCTTGGCCTCCCAAAGTGCTAGGATTACAAGTGTGAGCCACCGTGCCCAGCCAAAGTATTAAGTTCTAAACCTCAAGTAAGACAGTCATTATAGTCTCATGCCCAGTCAGGCAGAGAGGGGTAAGGGAGACAGAAAAATTCCAAAGACTAAGACATTTCAAAAAGTTCTTGTGGGGCGGCGCCTGTGGCTCATCGAGTAGGGCGCCAGCCACATTTACCAAAGGTGGCGGGTTCAAACTTGGCCTCGGCCAAAGTACAAAAAAGAAAAATTGCCGGGCATTATGGTGGCGCCTGTAGTCCCAGCTACTCAGGAGGCTGAGGCAAGAGAATCGCCTAAGCCCAGGAGTTGGAGGTTGCTGTAAGCTGTGTGATGCCAAGGCACTCTACCGAGGGCGATAAAGTGAGACTCTGTCTCTACAAAAAAAAAAAAAAAAAGTTTGTGTGAAAGTTTTAGAAATGGGCAGCTATGTTTTTGGTCGGGTGAATGACATTTTCTACAGATAGGTAGATAGAGAAAGAGAGAGAGATACAGTCATGCATTGCTTAATGACAAAGATGGGTTCTGAGAAATTCCTAGTTAGCTAGTATCACTATGTGAATGTCACAGACGATTCTTACACAAACTAGGCTGTATGGTGTATCCTACTGTCCCTAGGCTACAAACCTGTACTGTTCTGAATACTGTAGATGATTGTAACACAGAGGTATTTGCATATCTAAACATATCTAAATGTAGAAAAGGCATGATAAAAATATGTTGTAAAAGATAAATAATGCGAAACTCATACAGGGCATTTACCATGAAGGAAGCTTTGGGGACTGGAAGTTGCTCTGGGTGAGTGAGCCAGTGCGTGTGAAGGCCTAGGGCATCACTGTACCCTGCTATGCCATCACACAACTGACATTGCAGTGGGATTGTTCACTAGCATCATCACAACACCTGAGTGATGTGTTGTGCGCTGATGTTGGGACAGCTATAATATCACTAGCTAATAGATTTTTCAGTCCTGTTAGAACTGATGCTATGGCACCGTCATCATAAATGTGGTTGATCTCTGACTAAAAGTCATTATGCGGGGCATAACTATGTTCATGTGTGTGTTGTATACTTCTGCCTATAAATTATAGCTTTGTTAAGATTAATTTAACATTATAATTTTTATATACATTTATAAATGACAATTTTCATATAATTTATTATGTAAACTATAAAGCAAGGTTCCGGTCTCAAATGTCTACAAGGGTCACACAAAAATGGTAAATGAGCAAAGCGGCCTCAGTCTTAGTCTGTGTGCATTCATTGATTGGGTGGGGCGGACTGCGCTCCTTTTGAAAGGCGCAGCCTCTCTTAGTACCTGTGACAAATCAGCCTGTGCTAAGTGATTATGGCAGTGTTAGAATAGTAAGCCAGTGTCCTCAGATCTAATAATTTTTCAAGAGAAGCCGAAAACTCAGATTTTTATGGCAAAATATACCAGTTTTTCAGTGTTGCTGTGAATTTACTATTTTTTTTTAAATGTGCACACTAAAAGCATCTGCAGAATATATTTATACTGTTGACTGCAAGTTTGTAATCTCTGGCATGAAATACACTATTACGTTAACACAATAATCCAGTAAATGAGGCGAAAGCTATGTTGATTGGTTTGATGTAACCACGTCAGATTGTATAAAAATATCAACACATTGTACCCTACATATGCATAAATGTATTCATGATCTATGTGTATGTGACTTAATAAAAAAAATAAAAAGTAAAAAGTAAAAGAAGTACACCATTACAACATGAATTAAGAGATATCTCGTATATCTTAAGAGATTTACATTCTTTTTCTGATATAATAGTCTGTAGAAATGGTTATCTATCCTGAAACTGTTAAAACTATCAGGAATAACTGGAAATGTAGAATTTCCATGAAATGAGGCTATTTATGTTTGCCAGAAAATATTAAAACATTTTGTAATACTCAACTTAGTGAACTAGAAACAGCTGTGTTTGGTATAATGTTTGTTAGGATCTCTTTTTTAAGCTTTTAAAAAATTTCTTTCTACTTTACTTGGGCATCACAGTTGGTATCAAGTGAAAAAAGTTAAAATTATACTTGGTTTTTTTCTCTGTTCTTTCTAAAACCAAGACAAGCTTTAAAACTGCCTTTAAATGTTATAAAAACCAGATTTCTTGGAAAATTGTGCTAATTTCTGACTATCCCACCCTTTTCTGAGGAAATTCCGGGATAATATTGTTGTATAATTGCCATGGGTAATAGCTATTTTCTGTTACAAATCAATTACACTACTTAAAGCAATTTATAAAGTGACTAACTGGTTCATACAAGTATACAAAGTAAAGAGTCTGAGAACCTTATTTTAAGTTAAATGTAACACTTAAGAATACTTATTTAGTTATTTTAAAAACTATCCTTTTTCCCTCTAAAAAGTGTTAGGATTCAAATATGCAGTTATTGGATTTTCTGCTTTACTCAAGGATTTGAATCTCTTTGGTATTTCAGTTTGGCTCACTAATCCACCGAAGTTATGCATCGTCAGAGCTGGATCATGTTGAGCTAAAGACTCTCCCTGGATATCAAGCTGTCAGAATACGTTTGACAAGTTTTCTATTCAAAGGCTCTTAATATTCCATTCTAAATCCTATAGGAAATGTGAATTCTACAATCAAACAAGAAGTCCATAAATTTTCCACCATCAATATCAAGTTTAGGTTCTTTTTCCTTCATACCCATATACACACACCCTGCAGGCTGCTGGTGTTGCTTCCGTGACTCCCTCCTTTGCTGATGTCCTTGATGGTCAATTCGGTTCAGATCACACGTGTATGTAGACAGGGAAAGCCTTCGGGGATATGCTCAAGCCTTGATGCCACACCCTTACCCTGCTACATACCCATAGATTCTTCTCTGACGTGCTGAGTGCTGTGTGCCATGTACTGTGGAAGGTTCGTGAGCACTAGAGTGATCCCTGCCTTCAGAGAGCCTCCCATCTGATGGGCAGACGTGGGCATAATTTCAACACAACAGGTTAAGCGCTGTCATCGAGGAATATATGAGATATAGTGGCCTCAGTTATTAAATATTTTTGTGTACTTTAGTGTCTGGTAGCATTCTAATGCTCAGGACACATCAAGTGCAAAAGAGCCAAAGGCACTCTGCCCACAATGAAACATCTGCAGCACACATAGCAAGATCATGCACTAGAGTTCTGATGTTTGACCTCTACATACACGACAAATAATAATTTTGGTGAACACAATTGAATGGCTTCTGTACACTAGCAACACATGATCCAAAATGAATTGACAGGATTGAAATCTCAACAATAAAATAGTTGGGATTAAGTTTAACAAAAGTAAATGCCTTGTTGTGATATACTGCCAGGACTTAAAGCCCCCTTACCAGTGAATTAGCAAGAATGTAACTCAAGAATCCCCATATTCTGCTCTTAGGTTTCATTTTATGATATTAATGGGGAAGTTCACGTTGCAACTTTGAGTTTTTGTTCTTTTTTTAAAAACTACTTCTGTAATTAGTCATGAAAGGCTTCACTGTTCATCACAATCTGCCTGCTAGAAGGGGAAGTGGAGGGCACCCCAGGATGCCGCCATGCCAAGTGCATCCCCATTGGTGAATACTGCTGTGGGCAGTCACACCCTGAAAACACGAAGGTGGGCACCAGAACCCCCAAACTTCCTTTGTTGTGGGAAGCACCTCCATCTTCTGCCTCACAGCTTAGAACTGCAGTACACTGGCAGCCTGAGAAGGGAGGTGCTCTCAGCACACAAGAGGGGGCCTAGAAGGCAGGTGACCACAGCTACTCAGCAGCATGGAAACCAGCGAGCAGCCGGGCCCAGGGACCCAGCCTGCTGTTCTGTGGCTCTCCTACGTTGACAATGACAGCCCTTTGGGGTAAGACAGGGTGGTAGCTTGGGTCTGTGATCATCTATAGTGAGTTGAACAAACGACCAGCCATGGACATCTTCTTCAGACATTTGTAACCCTGTGTGAAAAATGCTCTGTCTCTAAGGGCCTGGGCTCCGTTTCAGTTTTACTGTCTGAACCCACTCAGACTTTAGGGGAGCACTGATAGGAGCCTCTGCCTGTGAAGGACTAGAAGCTGACTGGCCAGTCACCTCCTGCAACAGAACGCATCCTGGGGCCCAGGCGGCCCCTGCCTCCACCCCTGCTCTCCTGGTGCTTGTTTGTGACGTTAGTCATGCTGCTGGTTTTGACCTGACTCTGTTTTTGACTCCAGTTATGTTTTGATCATCGTGTGAATGCCCTTCGTGGCTTTGGCCTGGTAGGTTCTTTGTGCTTCACCATCGGCTCATCCTTTGAAGTTTCAGTCTGGCTCGTTGCCTGCCTCTCTGGCCCACAGCTACTCCAGTCTGCCACCATCTCACACCAGGATCACTGGAGGAAGGGAGGAAATAATTTTAAACAAGGGTTAAATAATTTTTAAAGTTCCAAGCAATTTCAGTTTCACTGGGACAAATGTGTTTTAAGGGGAGTGACACTCATTGGCATGTATGTACCTAGGCATGTTTTTTATTTATCTGGCCACACATTTATCTTCCAATCCTTATGACTTAACTTTGAAGTCATACATATGGCTGAGCACCTGCACTGCTCAGCCACAGTGGACACTGTATTTGCTACCTCCACTCTTGAGAGGCCCCCGTTATCTCCTCTGGCCTCCCCCTCAAATTCCGGTGGTGGACCACCAAGGGAGGAATGGGCAGCTGTGAGAAAACAGTCCCAGAGCTGTCTGCTCATTCTGAGAACCTTGCCAACCACCCAGAGGGACAGAGAAGCTGTGGGCAAGGCAGCCAGTTTTGCATGGCACCTTCTCTATTCTTCCAGGCCCATGTATAGGCCAAATTACGGTATTCTGTCCCTCATTTACATTTGCTTCCTGAGTCAGATAAGGTGAAATGGAAGTGAGTGAATGAGCATGAAGTCTTCCAACTACCTCCTTAGTTTTAAGGTAAAGTCAGGTCAACAACAGTTTAATGACAATTGTTAAGCATTTACAGGATGCCAAGTTATGTGCAGGGCTGAAGGATGATGAATACAGCAAGGAGCACACGGCCTACCGGGAATCACCAAGGAGCACACGACCTACCGGGAATCACCAAGGAGCACACGGCCTACCGGGAATCACCAAGGAGCACACAGCCTACTGGGGGAGACATTTTTAAACGTAGGTTGATAAACAGTGTACGACAAATGCAATAGTAGATGCATCTGGAAAACCAGAAGCAGACAGAGGAAAGAAGTCATTCTGCCTGGAATTGTCACTTGGAGGAGCCCCGGAAAGTGACCACTGAGAGGTGTTAAAGGAAGAAAAATAGGACAGCTCCAAGTAGACGAGAAAGAGAAGAAATAGAAGGGAGAAGATAACATGGAAAAACACGGCATGATCTGGGAACTTTATCGGTTTTCCACCGCTGTCATAAAAAATTACCACAAACTTAGTGGCTTAACCAACACAGATTTACTGTCTTATAATTCTATAGGTCAGAATTCCAACATAGGCCTCAACTGGCTAAAAGCAAGGTGTAGCACGGCTATGTTGCTTTCTGTGGGTTCTAGGGGATCATCTAGGTCCTTGCCTTCTCCATCTTCTCGAAGACACCCACAGTCCTTGGCTCACGGCTTCTTCCATATTCAAAGCCAGCCACAGTGGGTCAAGTCCTTCTCACATTTCACATCTTTCCTCCTCCTTCCATTTCCTCTCTCTAACCTAGTGAGGAAAGATTCTCTGGTTTTAAGGACTCATGTGATTAGACTGGACTCACCTAATAATCCACAATAATCTCCCCATCTCAATGGTCCATACTCTTTGTATTATTATTATTATTAATACTATTGAAAGTATTACAGGAGTACAAATGTTAAGGGTCCATACTCTTAATCACATCTGCAAATTTCTTTTTTCCATGTAAAGAAAGATACCCACAGGTTCCAGGGATTGAGAGTTGTACATCTTGGGCCGCAGGGGTTGGGGGGAGGCATTACTCTACCCACCATAGGAGCTATAGCTGCTGCTTCAGAACTGAAATGGGCATGTGTGACTGGAGGGGAAGGAGACAGGTTTGGAGAGGGAGGCAGCTGTCAGGCAGTGAAGATCCTTATACACCATGTTAAGGAACCGGGGCCTCGTTCTGAAGGCGATGGGATCTTTTGAAGAGTCTACAGCAAGGTGAGAACTGTATTTGGATAGAGCACTCTGCTGGCAGCATATAGGGCAGACGTAAGGAGGACAAGATGGAAAGCGAGGGAAGCTGGCTGTTGCTACGATCTCAATAAAAAGTGATAAGGACTTGTGCATGGCATGTTACATAGATTATTTATTCTATGAAACTACTTGATGATATGTTTTATAATTCTACAGAATCTGTAGATGAAAATGTTCCCTAATATCAAAACTTTGAACAAATCTGAAGCCAAAGAAAACCACACCAAGACATATAATCAAATCACTAAAAAATGACACAGAGAAAAATCTCATCAACCAGAGAGATGAAGACGTCGACCAGTTTACCAAGTTGGTAGTGTGCTGGTGGTCTGGTTACTATGGATTGGTGGGTCCCTGGGAAGGGGAAGTGGAGATGAAGAGCAGAGATTACTCTTCAGAGAAGAATGAAATGAAAAGTGAAGGAGAGGGCTCGGCGCCCAGCACAGTGGTTACAGTGCCATCCGCATACACCGAGGGAGCCGGGTTTGAACCCAACCCAGGCCAGCTAAACAACAATAACAACTGCAACAAAAAAATAGCCAGGCGTTGTGGCGGGTGCCTATAGCTCCAGCTACCTGGGAGGCTGGGGCAAGAAAATCACTTAAGCCCAAGAGTTTGAGGTTGCTGTGAGCTGTGACGTCACAGCACTCTACCAAGGAGGACATAGTAAGAGACTGTCTCAAAAAAGAAAGAAAGAAAGAGAGAGAGAGAGACAGAAAGAAAGAGAGAGAAAAGAAAAGTGAAGGAGAGAAAGAAGAGGGTAACAGATGGGGCCATAGAATATGAGATGGGTTTTGTTTTGTTTTTTTCAATGAGAAAGATGAGGAAATTCATAGGTTGAGGAGGATGATAATGATAATAAAATAGCTGTTGCTGATTCAGCCCTTGTTTTTGTACAATGATACTATACTAAACCTTGTCCATACAGGGAATCTCTTAGTTGTCACTACAGGGACTCTTTTTTAATGGATAGGGTCTCTTTGTCTCTTTTACAGCTGAAGAAACTGAGGCACATATTGGTTAAATATTACTCCAACTTACATAGTTAAAAAGTAGCTGGACTATAATTCAAACCAAAGTCCATTTGTGATACAATTGACTACTGTGTTGACCCAGGAAAGGGAAGAAGAGATTACACAGGAGAGAAGCTGTTACAGATGACTTATCCCCAGGAAGAGGAAGGAGCCTGCATATTTGAGGGTATAGGTGGATGAGTTGGCCTTAACCAGGAGGAAAGGAATACATGGCCGATTGTTTTCTGGTAAATGAGTCAGGTGCCTGAGAAAGCTAAAGGTTGATGTAACAATGACTGAGGAGAAAAGTCAAAAGAGCAATGGAGCAGTGTTGCAAGCTCAGTTGCCTGCCTTCGGAAAAGAACTTGAAATGGCTAAGTGGTTTATTTCCAGCTGTGAAAAAGAGAGGCTGAGAGGGAGATAAGAAGGGTAAGGATTTATATTACCTCCCAAAGCATGCCAAGCATCTCCCAGGATGAGGCAAAACCAGCAGGTAATGAGAAAGAAGCCACAGAACAGGGCAGGCTGATGACCATGACCATCTCGGACAAATCCCGGTTCCCCACACACATGCACACAAACACCTAATCGTTCCTTCATGCTGACCCCTTGCCTTAAGCTCAGTTGGTAAAAGCTCTTACTCAGCTACTACTTTCCTTGGAATGTTCTAGAATTTCGATTTTTGAAATTTTTTCCATATTATTACATGTCATCCATGAACCATGAACTTCTGTTAAACTTTTCTCACTAGAGTAAACGTTTCCTTTCAGTCACAATTACCAACAAGGCAATTCAGTAACACAAGTGTCTATTGAGAAATCATATGTATGAACTTATGACATTATATCTAACCTTTTGTTGTGTACACTCTTTGACAATTTAAGGTTGACCTTTATGCTTTCTATATTCCTTGGAATCTGCATTTTTAAAACATAACAAACTGGGTTTCTGTACCCACTTGTCTTATGCAATGTGAAAATGCAGCCATTTTTTCCATATCTGATACTATTTATGAGTGAAGCTTTTTTATCAACAAGAACTGAGTCTGAAATTTCTAAGCAGATCTGCTTAAAGAGATAGTTTGCAACTCATAGAAAAGTCATTTTTGGTGAATGTTAACATCCAACTTATACATTTTTTTAATTTTAAGGAGGCTAAAATCTGTTCTTCATAGTTTGGCCTTTTTCTTTTTAACAGAGGTTTATTTTAGTAGGGGAGACCAAAATAACAGAAAGATAATCAACTGTCCTTGTCGCCATCTATGACTTCAGTTTCTCCAACTTCAGTAGAAACTGCAGAGACGGCTCGGTGCCTGTGGCTCAACAGGCTAAGGCGCCAGCCACGTACACCTGAGCTGGCGGGTTCGAATCCAGCCCGGGCCCGCCAATTAACAATGACGACTGCAACCAAAAAATGGCCAGGTGTTGTGGCGGGCGCCTGTAGTCCCAGCTACTTGGGAGGCAGAGGCAGGAGACTCGCTTGAGCCCAGGAATTGGAGGTTGCTGTGAGCTGTGATGCCACAGCACTCTATCCAGGGTGACAGCTTGAG
>CAUYRH010025472.1:0-24409 GCA_963574655.1 Perodicticus potto
GAAAATATCATGAATGTTATATCAATCAGGTTGATAAAAATATCTCCGATTGTATGTGAAGCCCGCACACTGTACTCCATGACTGAATTATTGTACACAGCTATGACTCAATAAAAAATAATTTAAAAAAAAAGAAAGAAAATTATACCTTTTGCTAGTATTTAAATATCTCACTAAATTAGCTTTTAATTCTAAAATTATGTGGAGGGAAACTAGTTTTATAAAGTTATTTGGGGGATAGTCAAATTAAACTTTAATGTCCTATGACATATATTGCTGATACTCACTCATTCTGGGTTCAAAATGTCTTGAAACATATGGTGGTTGTTCATATATCCTGACTATAAACCATCTTCGCTGCATCTTTTTAATTTTTTAATGCTTTTCTGGATCTTAAACTCCTGGGAAGCAGGGAGTTTTGAGTCCCCCTACATGGGCCATGGAATGGGGGATGGTGGTAGAGTAGTGTGCAGTGTCCTAAGATTTCCCGAGTAGCCAAATACAGGCTGAGTCAAGTAGAGCTTTGCCCAGTTCAGTCTTCTTGGTGTAGCATCCTCACCAGCTCTGTGTGCCTTCCTCTTTCTCTTCACCCTGGTCTCTCTCCAACTTGCAAATACAGTAGAGCCTCTATAAGTTGACTGACTACCCAGTGGACTGTAACAAACTGGTCAACATACAGAGGTGGTCAATATAAGGAACTAGGCCTACTATACTAATACTTCCATGTGGTGCATGTCCAGTCTGTAAAGTTAGGTCAGCTTAAGGAGGTGGTTAATGTAGAGAGGTGGTCAACTATTGAGTTCCTACCGTATTGCCCAGGAATTTTCATTGTCTGCTCCTTTCTGCTTTCCAGTATTTAAGTTCTTTTAACATCTTTCTAATATATCATCCTCTGCTGGGTGAATTCCTTACACACCTACCATCATTCTTTCTCAGAAGGCATCACCAGTCCATGGCAGCACACTCCATGTGCATGAGCCTAGCCTAGCCTCAGAATTCATTTAACATATGTTCCATTCAGCCATGTCTGGTGATGGAAGTTACCACTGGGGTTGAAGCTTGTTTGCCTTTTCAGGTTGTACCTCAAGCCTATTTTCTACCCTAGGTTCCAAGAACCTCACCAGATAGGGAAAATATTACCTTTTCCCTATCTCTAAGTTGATTCTACCAATAGTATGTATGGCTAGCATTCTGCTAAAGCTGTTTACAGTTGAAAATATGGCCCTCATTAAGCTAAGAATATTTGGATCTTTTTTTATATTAGTGAAGTCCATTCTTCAAGTTGAAATATATATAATCACTACAGCAATACAGAATAAAAGAATTTTAATCTTCTGAATCACTGTGTAATTCAAAATACTGTAACTTTCAAACCTGACTGCAAGGGAAATAGTATTTGACTCTGAACTGCTAAGGACACTCAAAAGACAGTAATAGGAAAAGAAAGATACAAGACAATAGAAATAAACACTTTTCTATTTCAGTTAAAATACCCAATCATTGAAGATATAAAGTACATAATGGATAAAGTTTTATTGATTGATTATAAGTGATACATGCTAATGGAAAATCTATTTTAGAAAATGCATTTTTGGTGAATAAAAATTTCAATATTTTTGAGACTAGACACTAAAACTAAAGGACATTTAGTAAAGGTGTTTAGGTGACTTACTTCAGTAATAGATAAGAATAATACATAAACAGTATGCAATTTTTTTCGTATTTTTATAATTCTAAGAATTGGAGAATACTTCAAATGTTTTTTAAATGCAGTAATAATTCCCTATAAAGTTATGCATATGCACAAAACATTCTTAGGAAATTTTTTGAATGTGGTACAAATGCAGGCTTCCTTCCAATTTACCAGTGGTTATTCAAATAATAGTAAAAAATAAAATAAAAATAATTAAAGACTTTTTTCTGAATATATAATAGTAACAACTGTGTTTCTTAGGGAAACAGAGAGACTCTGAATACCGGGGTTTGTTATTATTTAATTCTACCTCACATTGGATACTTGAAAAAAAATATGGTTAAATGTTTTCCATAAATTTTTCTGTTTGAATCATACTATTAAATACAGATAAATTTCACTCAGTGCAGAGAGACTATGTGATCTGAAGTCTGATTAATTCCTGGACTAACTGAGGCAAGTTCCTGAACATTTTTCACAACTGGCAATAGGAGTGAGATGTCCATTCTAAAAATATTGTGAGGGTTAAATTAGTATAAAGTGCCAAGTGCATTTCAAAATTGTTAAGATACATGAAACACCAGGGCAACTAAAAACTTGCAGTGCCCACAAATAGGCAATGAATTAAATAAATTGAATACATTCCAAAGATGGGATACTAGGCTGCCATTGAAAGTTATATTGAAGACGAATATTTACTAATCCATTAAAATATTCATAATATTGTTTTATGAGAAAAATCAGATTGTTAACCAGATTATTTTTAAGTTGAATTTGTGAGCATGATATTACACAGCTTGGTAATGGCATAAAGATATTTAGAAGTGGAGAAAGCTAAAATGCTACCAAATATTTACAAAATATTCTGTATGTGTTGACCACCTCTTTGTAAAATTTTATAATGAATATTTTTTAATAAAGGTACATTTAGCTACATATTCCCATTTTCCCTATGTATGGTGGCATTAGGGGGGACTTTGGGACACCCTGTAGGTCACAGAGGAGACCACAGCTACATGTTTCCCTTCAAAGCAAGCACGCCATGCCATGAGCGAAAGCTGCTCTCACCTGTCAGCTACAGAAACTGAGTAACCTTCAGGCAACCCACAGCCAGTCTTTGGGTCCCTGAGAACCAACCTTGTTCAAGTCCCAGCTCTGTGGTTTCTCAGCTTCCCGACTTGGGCTGCTTCAGTAGCCAGCCTGTGCCTCGGGGCCTCCTCTGTGCAATGTAGGCGGTAATAATAGTTTCTACTCAGGGAACTGCTGTTGCAGTGCACTTAGACCAGGGTCGATCATGCCTTCCCAGGGTCATTTGGCAATGCCAGATACATTTTTGTTGTCACACGGAGAGCAAGGATGCTACTGAAATTGAGTTTATACAGCCCAGGGATACTACTAGAGATCTTACAGTGCATAAGACAGCCCTCTCCTAACCCTCTGAATGTCTATAGTGCCAACGTTGGAAATCCTGGCATCGAACCTGTCATATGATAAGCTCAAATGATGTCATCTATTATTATGTTCTTAGCCCACATACCTCTAAAATTTCTTTTCCTCTCTGCTGGTCTTATAATGTAAGTGTTCTCTTTGAAATGTAGGGACACTGCTGTCACAATGATGTTTATGTGAGCAGAGGAAGAAATCAGAAAGCATCTTCAGCAAGCCTAAGATTTTCTCAAGTGAAAGAAATAATGCATTCTCAAAATTCATCTTCAATCCTTCACAACTAGTCAGTTCCAATAATTTATTTGGTAAAGATAGACTAAAATTTAAATTATCTTTTCATAAAAGAAATGAATTTTCTATGAATGTACAGTCAGTGCCACATGAAATGTTTTGATCAACTATGGATCACATATATGATAGTGGTCACATAAGATTATAATGGAGTTGCCCTATACAGGTGTAACATTTTTAACCTTTTATACATGTACCTTGTCTATGTTTGGATACACAAATACTTAACACTGTGTTGCAATTGCCTGCAGTAATCAGTGCAATCACATGCTGTACAGGTGTGTGGGCTAGGTGCAATCTGCCATCCCACATAGCCTAGCTGTGTGGTAGGCTATGCCACCTAGGTTTGTGTAATTACATTCCTTGATGTTTACACAATGACAAAATCACCTAATAAATCATTTCTCACAACATATACCTGTTGTTAAGCCCCCTGTAACTTTTTTTTGATGAAAAACAAAATTCAAAATGTTCTATTTCATGCTATTCTCAATATGTGGCCTCCAAAGGCTCTGAGAATAAGGGAAAGAGAGCAAGATTATGTGAGGAAGGATCATGGTCCAGATTTGGAATGCTGTATGTCCACTGCCCACATTTTTGGTGAGAGTGACTTATAGGCCCACCCAGATGAGCACTGTTAGAAACTCAATTATTGAGGCCCACTGTCACATGCAACCCCATAGAGGATGATCCAGATGCTCTGGGGTTGCCCATAGGGGCCACCAAACCAAATCAAAGTGAGAAGTCAGGAAAGACCTCCTGAAGGAGGTCACATTCTAGAGCATCAGTTTTTGCATGTTAGGGACTAAATGTTCATGTGCCTGCCCTCCAAATTCATATGCCCTAACCCTCAATGTGATAGTAATTAGGAGATGAGGCTTTTGGGAGGTGGTCAGGTTTTGATGTAGTTATAAGGTAGGACCTTTGTCATGGGACTAGTGTCCTTGGAAGAAGAGGAAAAGGAACAGAAGCTCTCTCTCCACTGTGTGGGCACACAGCAAGAAAGTGACCATCCACAAGCCAGGAACACCGCCCCCCCTCAGGATCTGAATCCGCCAGCACCTTGATCATAGACTTCTGTCCTCCAGAATTTTAAGAAACAAATATCTATTATTTAAGCCACTCAGTCTATGGTATTTTGGTACAGCAGCCTGAGCTAAGACATTGACCAGGTAAAAGAAACAGGCAGGGGAATGTGGAGTGGAGTGTATCAGTTATCCCCAGTGACCCTAAACAAGTGATGTAATCCCTCCAATATTCTATTTACCCAATCATTGTGTCCTCTGAGAACCAAATGAGAAAAGTTACTTAAGAGTTCTCAGAAAGTAAAAGACATTAAAAAATAGGAATTATTAAGAGAACTATGTGACCTGTATTGTTCCTCTTGCCATCCACGTTCCAACATTCACTGCATGTAAAAAGAAAAACGGCAGCTGCAATACTTAGAAAACTACTGCTTTATTCTAAAGTTTAGTGAGTTCCCCTTGTAAAATATTCACACATTCAGGTCAAATGTTACTAAGCCAGTGTCCTGAGGGGTTTATACCTGTAGAAAGGATTGAAGCTCCTGTTTTTTATCTAAGATGTTTATATAACTTTGCAGGTGCAAATCTTTTAAGTTCCCTCTGGTAAACAGACCCTGGCTTGTTGGGTTATTTGGCAGATTTTTCTCAAGGAGGTAAGAACTGAACATTAACCATATCAAGATAAATTTTGTGCCTGTCAACCCTTTTGAGATTTAGTGAGCAGTTTCAATAAGTCTAAACTTTATTTGACATTTGTTGCTTTTTTGTTTCATTGGCATTTCTATTGACTCTCTCTTTTAACACTAATTCCAGCTCTAGAAACTATTTGCTGTTAAGTAGATTTGTAAGAAGAATGAGAAAGTCTGGTAGGACTTATTTGAACTAGATACAGAGAATCTCCTAAATACTTTTTCTGTTTGAAGTAAGAGATTATGTTACTCAAAATTTAGAAGTGTATGGAAATGATAACATTTTGGTCACAACATTAAAATTATGTTTACTGGGAAGTGAATAAATAGTTCCAACTTTCCAAAAGAACTGGTTCTCAGTACTGCATAGACTCAATATTAAGTCATTTATTCAAAAAAGCATGTGTTTGCATGGAGATAGTAGAACTTTTTACAGTTTAAGATTTGGGCATAGCTTGTCATTTTTAGTATTTCTCTTTAGACCTGACATCCCCAAAAACTGCATTTAAATTGATTTAGACATTGGGTGGTAACCAAATTCTACGTATGCTTCAGACTGTGTCCATAAACCTATATCAAACATAACTTGCCAAGAGAGAACTCTGCAAAAGATACCAATGATATTTCCTACTGTAAACAGAAGAATATTAATTTTAATGGTAGAATCTGTCTAGACTAGATGGGTTTCCTAAACCTACCACTTAATAAAGGTGAATGAAGTGATCCATCTAAAATAACCAAACTCATATTATGTGGAAACTATGAATACAGTTTCAAGGCATGCTGACATTGAAATATTAACTAGAGTATCATTGATTGCTGACACTTCCTTCTGGTTCTTTTCTTACATTCAGACAGGTAGGTGTTCTTCACTCTTGCCCACAGAAGAGCTGCAGCAGTAAGCAGGGAACTCAAGAGCTCAGAGAAAATGGCATGAACAGCACATCTTCAACTCTATGTTCTCCCTTGCTACAGATTAGGAAAAAATATCTTCCTAGTCCTTGGGGATAGGAGAGTCAGAAGGATGGCAATGAAGTTCTGGTAGGTCTCCAGAAAGGAATGAGGATGCTGCCATGTTCTCTTTGTCCTACTCATCTTCAATACAAAGGGTTCACATGGTCCATTCCAGAGAGCTCTAAAGAGGTGGTGAGACCCCAAGGTACTCATGGTTGTAGAGGCATCTAAGCAGATGTGGCCTTAGACAAACTCAGGGTGACCATGGCCATGAGTGAAGCATGAGCAGCTGAAAAACTTCCCAAGGGGGCCCTGGAGGATATGCAATGTTGTTGCATGCCCAGGGATGGCCTTGAAATAAAAGAGGAAAGAGCTGGGTAACCTTGTGTTGAACCTGGGGGATAAGTCAGCTGTCACCTTGGATGGTTCTCCAAGGACTAGAAAAGACAATAACCTTGGATGGACCTCCAAGGACTAGAAATGGTGACAGAGTGTGGCAGATACCAGGAGCATCCAGGTGGGTGGACAAAGAGTCTCTTCCCTCCAGTCTACTGAAGAGCACAACATAGTCCTCTAAGCATTTAAACACAGATCTGGAGAAAAAGTAGAGGTGGAGAGATAAACTTGGATTATCTGAGATTAAATTTTCCCTATCCAAAGGAATGAGTTCTTCAAACAGAATTAAATCACTTTTTTAATAAAAAAGAAGTTATGTTATAGCTCACTTGAGTTTGTGACCTGAAATTCTTAAGAATATATTTTGAGTCTTCTGAAATCAGCCCATAGTTCCTCCTATAAAGATGCATAGTGGCACTTTTCCTGAAGCTAAGGAAGTAGTGTTGGTTGAGTCTGGATCCCGTCCAAAGTGCCCGGGGCTGCTCCCATCACACATGAGATGGCCATCTCCAGCTTTGAGCTTGTGTGATAACATCTTAGTAAATATATCCCAATGTATGTACGCAGAGTACATCATCTAAGCACTGAAACTTTGCCAACTGATTTCAATGGAAGGCTTTGCTTTCATCCAATATTCTATGCAAAACCCTGGTGCTGGCTGTGTTTCCTCACTGCATTTCTCTCTGATCTCAAACTCTGTGTCTGCCAGCAACTTCATTCAGGCTCTTTGTGAGAACCAGTTCTCATTCACGCTGGCAGCTGTGTTTTCTCTGTAGGATCATCAGTCTTCTACAGGCTGTGGTGATAGAATGGATTTTAAACTCTTTTGGCAGAAAAAGTCACTTCCTGCGTGGAAAGAAAGATGAAAGTGAACCCCACTCTGTGCAGAAACATGGACACCATGACACTTCCTACACAGCAGTGTTCAGTAATCCCCCCTCTCCACAGTGAGTCAGAACTGAGCTCCCTCAGCCCTTCTTGACCTCAGCTATATGAGCTACATCCACTTCTCAGAAGACTACTTGGGTACTCAGCTTCCTATCTTTGAAAGCTCAGAATAGGTACTGCATTTCCCACTGTTATCTGCACAGGTTTTAATATAGGACATGCTCAATAATTGAAATGTATACACCATACATTACAAAATAACAACCATAAAAATCTCAAATCATTCCCTGCAGCTGTATTGTGGGAAAATGTGGTAAGTTATACTCACCAATTATTGGAATGCAAA
The DNA here is from genome assembly GCA_963574655.1 of Perodicticus potto. NCBI lineage: Eukaryota > Metazoa > Chordata > Mammalia > Primates > Lorisidae > Perodicticus > Perodicticus potto. Next base: position 7,729 of record CAUYRH010025472.1, read on the forward strand.
GGACATCTAGATTCCCAATTTCTTTCTGTTGGCTTGACTTTAAGTCACGACATGTTATATAGGCATTTCAAAGTTTATTGCTTCTTGTCTCCACATTTTACAAAGAGCCCATGGAAGATCTTCAGGATGGTTTGTATGATGAAAGGAAACCAAACTTGTGGCTGTGGGAAGAACCCTAGGGAGAAATGCCACCTATGCCTCATACCAGAGTCATTCACGTAGTCCTTACTTTCTCATTTCTTATATGTCTACTTCTCAAGTGCTTTGAGAGTTATCACTAGATATTTTCACTTCTTTGGGGACATTATCCCATTTCTCTCTCTGTCCATTGCCCTAAGTTGCCACAGTGCCTGGCAAATAGGAACAATTCAATAGGTGTTTGGAAATGTAATTGAATTGGAGACAGGACTTTTGGTAGACCCTCTGTCTCCCCCCAACCCTGAGGACTCAGTGGATAGTCTGGGACATCCCTCTCCCTCCTCTCTGGTGGCTCCTGGTATTCCTTGGCTCTGGAAGTATTAGTTAAGTCCCTGCCTGTGTCTTCATATGGCCATTTGGCCTGCATGCCTATGCATTAAATTGTCCTTCACCATCCCTTGATAAGAAGACTTGGCATTGGATTTAGGGCCTACCCTCAATCCAGGAGGATCTCATTTGGAGATGTTTAATTACACTGAAAAAACCTCTTATCATAGGTTCCAAGGATGTATGATTTAGACATATCTTCTTGGGAGGCAGGATTCAACCCACTATAGCACCCAAAACAAGTGTTTCATTTGCTCTAAAGTCTTGGCCCCACCTCAAAGCTGTGTGTCCCCCAGGGACTCTGAATCCCCACTAGACGGCCTTAAAATAGCTGGTTCTTTTAGGTGGCATAGATGGGACAACGTCAAACACTGAGCAGCACACATGAGAAAAGCGGTGGCTTTCTATAGCTCTGCCCACCCTCAAGAAGAAAGTGCAGCAAAGAGAGAAGGGTGATATCTTTCTACATTAAAGTTTTTCTTAAGGGTCTTCAAAATCAGTAGTAGAAAAGTTACCAAACTTCTGTCATTACAATAACATATCTTTTTGTTTTACATAATTGCATTTGTCACATGACTTGTTTCCTATCCGTATTTGCCATATATACACTCACATACACATATACACATATTGTACAAACTATAGGTGTGTTTATACACACATACATCCACAAAACTACTGATTTTTTAAAAACACCACAGCTGCACGGCTGTTATAAACATGCTCTGAAATTCTTAGAGCATGATCTTTTTCCTATGATCGTGGGAAAGAGTGAGCTACTTTAAAAATATACACATGCACACACTTCTTGAAGCCATATGGAGATTTTATTCATGCAAATAGATGCTTGGTTTTCTCCCAATTTTCCGCAGGGCTTTCCTCAACATCAGGAAGATTTCTACCCCTCCCTGGGACCTAGTAGAATTATCCTCTGACTAAGACTCTCCCCACCACCTGCCTTGGCTCTTAGCTACTCACCGATTACCACCATAGTGGTGTCAAGATGCAAAAAAATGTGAATGAGTAGGACCATACCATGATCAGTTCTATTGAGCTATGTGCAGTTTTTTAAACCTAAAATTCAATTTCAGATGAAGCTATATATAAATACAAAAATACAATTTCCAATGAATCTGAAAGCGAATTTCTACAATATTAGACAAGCAACATTTTCTCAAAAAAGTGAGCAAACTCCTATGTTTAAATAAACGTCTCATATTTAATATGTTTAAAAATTGGCATCATGTGAGAAAATTATTTGCCAATTGCTAAACAGGGTGAAGAATCCGACACCATATGGAGACTATTTATGAATCACAGCAACTGCCACACTGTTGATCATGTGTAAGATAAACAATGTAACCAAAGTGAATTATTACTTTTCCATTATTTCCTTGGTTGATTACACTTAATGTTTAAATTGAGAAGAGGAGCTTTTGAGACATTCTATTATGCACATATTACTATTTATTAGTTCAAGATAAATTACTTGTGTTGACTATATTTTAATTTCAACACACAATTTGCCTTCCTTTTCCTTCGATACAACTGGTATTTCAAAGAGGAAGAGATTAACTATCACTATGTTAAGTTATAGCAACTTTTACTCATACAATGCAAGTCTAGGAGAACTCATGAGGGAAGAGGATGTCCAGTAGAGTGTAGGAAGGGATGCGGAGATGGATGGCAGTTGCAGGAAATGACAACTCTGCTTTGTCATCCAGATGCCTCTCCCAAACTAGACACTCATCAGCCCTGTAGATGGGAGGATTCCAGTGAAAGTGGAAAGTGTCTTTAGAGTACCACATAACAAGTGCTTGTTACTGAACTTCCTCATTTTTTCAGTCTATTCTCTCTTTTCCATTTCTCAATGCAACATTATAGCCTGAACTTCATTGGTTGACTAGTATCCTACCTGCTCTCTGCTCCTTGTGAACCTCCCAAACTCAACTTCACACACTGCCAGAATTATCCTTCCAAGTGGCAATTCTGATCATGCCATGCCATTGATCAACATTTTTCAATAACTCCCTGCAGAATAAAGTCCTAATTCTGCAACATGACTTATAGGCCTACCGATGCTCTGACTCGACCTACCTTTCCACTCTGTCTCCTACTCTAGTGGACAGATTATATAGCCAACAATGTGGCAGTATAGTAGATACATAATAGTTTGGAAGTGATGATGAGAAGTGAGAAGGAAGAGCCTTCCTCCCAACCTTGAGGCACCCGAAACATAGGAGAATGATCAGCATTCACATAAATGCATCAGAAGAGTTGGTGTGGTAGACAGGAGGTCCAGCAGGGCCAGGACCTCAATCAAATCTGGAGTTTTTCAATAACACATACTTAATCTTTTCTTAGACTTGCCCCGAACATTAATGTTAGGAAAACTTTTTTGCTTTTCTTAAAGATATATTTTTAAAAGATAGCAGGTGTCAAATTCCTCTCCTTTGAAGGAACAAAAATTTAATATTGATTGATTAAGCTCCCGTGAGTTGCAGATAGTGGTATAAGAATTCAAAGATGAATTCAGACATAGCTAGCCCCTTCACTTAAAAAGCTCATGGGATCTTTGCAAGCTTTGAGTCTTCAACGGGAAATTCATTTACTGAAAGAAATGTTGGCTTAATACCTCCTGTCAGTCTCCTACAACTGAAATCCTGGCCAAAAGGAGAGAGAGATAAGATATGAAAAGAAACATGTTCTGAGAGAAAGTATAATGAATGAGGCCTGGAAAGCAGAGGGCAGCAAGGCTGAGTGTTTCTGGAACATGGGTAAGAGACGGTATGGAGCAGACAATCCAGGGGATCCCAGCATGAAGCTGCTTTGCCAGCTCCTACCTCTCTGAGCCTTTCTTCACGTGACTTTCTACTTCAAAGTAAAAGACAGTTTTATGCATTTGATTGGCCCTACATCTCTGAAACCCCCACAATCAGACCCTGTCTCAGTCAGTGTGGGATGCTATAATTTAAAAAATCCATAGACTGAGTGACTTATAAACAACAGAAATTTCCTTATCATATTTCTGGAGGCTGGAAGTCCAAGATGGGGGTGCAAGTATGGTCAGAATCCCATTTTAGGTTGCAGACTGGCAATTTTCTGTGTCCTTCCATGGAAAAGGTGGGGGAGATCTTGGGGATCTCTTATGTCAGGTTACTAATCCCACTCATAAGTTGGGGAGGGAGCCCTCATGACCTGATCACTTCCCCAAGGCCCTACCTCCCAATACCATTACCTTGTGGGTTCAGACTCCAACATAAGAATTTTGAGTGAACCGAACTATTCAGACCACAGTTTGATACTCACTGTATCTTCCCTGAGTCTGCAGGAAAGGAGAGACTACTTAAGGCTATTCCGGGAGCTCCTGGATCTCCATGCATGTTCTTAAATGAACATTTTTCTACATGCAATACAGTAAAAAGCAGTCAGCTGTGGTGGTCAGTTGCCAACTAATGTCCTGTATCAACCCATTCCCCACACTCAGTGGCTTAAAACACAGCAATTACTTTTGTCAATCACAAATCTCATGACTGGCTGAAGTGGCTGTGCTTTGGTCTGAAGTTCTGCTTGGCCAGTCATGTCTGTACTACTTGTTTCATTCTGAGAACTAAGAACTAGGTTGAAGAACTAGTCGCTGGCATGGGCAGTGTTCTAGTGCTGATGGTAGGGGTGTACAAGTGAGCTACACTACATGATTTACTTCTTACCTGTCTTAGTCTGTTTCCTGTTGCACTAGCAGAATATCACAGACTGGGTAAATTTACAAAGGAATGAAGTTTATTTTTGCTCACAGTTCTGGAGACTGGGAAGTCCAAGAGCAGGGCCTGGCATCTGTGAGGCTTCTGTTCAGGCCTTCTCACTGTCTCATAGCATTGCAGAGGGATCACTTGGCCAAAGGGCAAGAGTGTGCTTATCCGCTTGTCTTTCCATATAAAGCCACCAGTCCAGTTATGGGGGTCCCACCCTAGTGACTTGATCAAATCTTAATCACCTCTTAAAGGCCCTACCTCCAATCAACATATAGATTTGAGGATTAAGTTTTTAATACATGAAATTACGGGGAAACATTCCAATCATAGCTTACTTCACATTTGCTCAGGTTCTATTGGCCAAAGCAAGACATGTGACCAAGTCCAAAGTCAATGTGGATGGGAAAGAGACTCCAACCCAGTGGTAAGGGGAGGTCAGTGAAGAGATTTGGAAACATACTTCACTCCATCATATCAGGTAAGGCTGAAACCTTTGCCACAGTCACTAAATCCACCATTGCCCTGCCTGACATAAGCTGCCACTACCAATCATCTGAACAACCAGCATGGGACTGCATGCTAAGGGTTACCACTGTCCTATTTCCTCCAATGTTAGTCAAGTCCCCACCCAATATTATGAGCAACCAAATCTCAGAAACACTTTTGAGAGTCTGTTTCCTGAAGCTACTCCTGGTACCAATTACACTGTCAAACACAGAAAATAATGTTATACCTGGTATATGTTCATACTATTTTATGAGAGATGAGAAATCAAACTGAATATCCAGATTTTATATATCCAGCTAATGGAGCAAACTGATATTTTTAAAGCAATGCATTCAAACTTTCTATGAATCCTACTGCTCAGAAAATGCATTAAAATGCTTGGCTTTATTCCCCTCTCAGGATCTTTGTAGAAAATACTGAAAATCCTCAAGATTGTTAAGAGTTTAAAGACACAAGCTTATCCACATTCTGCAGATTTAGCACTATGTAAAAAATCTGTTCACAGAAACTGTGAAATGGAATGGATTATAAAAGTACAGTAATGATTGAGAAAACTGGTCCATAAATATTTAGTCATAGTTGAGAGTCACAAATCTCCCAGTAAATGTTATCAGTATATCATTTTTCTGAAAAGAAAAAACAGAATATACAGGGGACTTTGCTGGTGAAGCTGAAGATTTACAAAAGCAACCAAATGTCATCTGATCTGCTCTCACCTAATGTACACAGTGTGAAGGGTGTTCAGCACCCTGGGTGAAGAGCTCAAGTACAACTTGAACTTTAACCTTAGAAATGAAAACAATGTAACTTACTAATCTGAAATTTAAAAATATTTTTTAAAAAGAATTTCTAAGCAAATATGTTTATAGGAAATGCATTTTTTTTACCTTTTTTTAATACAAGGCAATTTGCATTGATTCCATAAGTGAAACATGACAGGTGGACAAAATGTAATATCTTACTTTTTTTTTAATGTGAACAAAAGCACCAATGAGTTTTTTTCTTGTTTTTAAGGAATGATCTGGGTCTTCAAAGATGTTTACTTGGTCTATCTTTTAAATGGATAATTTTCCTGGAATTATTTTATTAAAGCTTTAGTAAATGAAAAAAAACAATAAAAGAGATCTGCAAAACCACAAACAAAACCCCTAATTGCCCTTTAAATAAAAGTATAAGAATAAAATCTAGGCTTAAAAAAAATCCTTTGCATTGTCAACCAAATAATTATCATATCTTAGATTTTAAAAAATGCATATAGGTGTAAAATATAAGTACCTCTTAACTGTAAGCTTGAAGAATAAAAGTCCCTAAAAAAGACTTTCATATCAAACACCTACCAAGTACAAGTTTTTGTTTCTCATCCAAAGAGATGTGTATCAGAAGTGACAACTGAGATGATTTGCTCATGAAAATCTGATTACCACATTCTGGTGTTGAGGATACACCTGTACCTACCTTTAACCCACCATCTGCTCATTCTTATAAATTGGACTCTTTAATGTCTTAAAAACACATACATGCAAATGAAAGGCATTATGTTATCAACCGCATGGTGATAAAATTATTGTTTGCACCTGGAGTTGAAATAGCTCTCCTTAAGGAACAGGATTTAGAGACTTGAAACTTAACTTCAATGCTAGCCAGCGCTGACCAGCATGGAGAACCAAAGCTTTCTGCCATGTATAATCATGCAGCCTGTTACATCTGGGAGGATGTGGGGACTTGTGAATGGTCCTTTTCTGTCCTAACTCTACCTTCAGGCCAAGACAGATGCATTTACATTACCCAGGAGAAAACAAGGCTAGGGCAAGAAAAAAGACTGACGGCTCCACCCCAAAACACAATGGATATAAACATACTGTCTGGCAAGACAGCAGGAATATAGACGTAGCTGAGATGATCACACATGATTATTGGCACATTTGCAACTTTCCTTGGAATCTTCTCCTGACAAATATTTCTTCTTAAGGATTAGCTATGAAACTCACAAAGAGGAGAGGACTTACATGGCAGGTGTACTTGCAATTCAGAACTTACTTTGGACTCCCTTTAGTAGAATGCCAGAAAACAAATTCATCTTCCTTAGGGTTAATCTTGGGATGACCTTGTGTCCTGGTTTGGCTGAGACAGTCCTGGCTTATGCCAGTTTCAACTGTGTCCTGAGTCCATATTTAGTCATCCTTGTGAGTCACCTTCCCAATCCTTAGATCAGTGGTTCTCAACCTTCCTAATGCCTCCTAATGCCGCAACCCTTTAATACAGTTCTTCATGTTGTGATGACCCCCAACCATAAGATTATTTTTGTTGCTACTTCATAACTGTAATTTTGCTACTGTTATGAATCATAATGTAAATATCTGATATGCAGGATATATTTTCATTGTTACAAAGGGGTCGAGACCCACATGTTGAGAACCGCTGCCTTAGATCATCTCAAAGTTCTAGAAGGTTGGCAGGCTTTAGTAAGAGGGGGTGGAGGTTTAATCAGCAAGTTGCTCAGATGTCCTCTGACTTACCTATTACTTTGACCTGTGTGGGCAACCAGGCCTTGGGCTAGGACTTTCTGCCACCTCTCTCCCATGCTGGGGCAGTGACATCTTTCCAAGTCTGTCCATGACCTGATAGGAAAATGCTTTCATCCCTCTCTGGGGTCTGCTGGTTCCCTATTACAATGCCAGAAATTTGGACGTTTTTCCACGTGGGAAGCGGCTTGATATTCATACTCTTTTACTCTGGGATGGATCTACTGGTACTTCTAAATGACATAATACAGCAAAAGTAATGGGTTGTCACTTCTAATATTAAGTTGCAGAAGATTCTGGCTTACGTCTTGCCTGCCCTCTCCTGCTCTCTTTCTGTTCACTGATGGAAACCAGTGGAGATACCCTTGTGCCAGGGAAGGAAACCTCAGTCCAAAACTCCACCAGTAGCTGGAGCCTCCCAGCAACCGCGTGATTGAGCTTGGAAGCAGATTGCCCCCTAGTGAAGACTTGAGATGACTGCAGCTGTGGGCAACATCTCATGAGAGGCCCTGAGCGGAGGATTCACTTAGGTAAATTTAGAACCTCACCTGCTAGAGCTGTGAGGTAATAAATCTTTGAGGGTTTGAGCTGCTAAATTTTGGGGTAATGTGTTATGCAGCAATAAGTGGCTAATACAGCTCTCTATGCCAGGAACTAGAATAAATCCCTTCTTATAATCACCATGTCTTTTATTTTCTGTATCCTGATGCTTTGACATGAGGGTCTGGCTGACCCTGGAGGGACTGCTCTTACCAGGGTTAATCAGTTATTAGAAACACAAAACAATTTCCCCAAAAATGTACTTGTTAATCTATAGCAAACACCCCAACCACCCTTTTTTTTGTTTGTTTTTACACTCTGGGCCACTCTCCACTATTCCTAATCAAGTCAAGTGCTAGGCAACGAGGGAAGAAGACCTTCTGACCCAGAGCCTGATAAAATTATTCAAACTAGCCATCCTAGGCAAGTTTACCCTGCTCCTTATGTGTTTTTCTTCATACAGAAACCACAATAAAGGCCCCTGCTCTATTTTCCCTCCCTCTACCTCCCAACTGGCCATGCTGATTCCCTGTCTGACTCCCATCGCAGGTTGTATTTCCTCTTGGGGGAAATATGAGTAACAAACTGTCTTTTCAATGGCAATCATCTCCTGATCTGTTCCCCTTACTTTATCTCAAATTTTCTATTAATTTATCATATTTTAAAACATTTCTGCTTTCTTCATTCCAACAAACAGGGATCTTTCATGGTTTTGAGGTTTAAAGAGAAGTTCCACTTCCCTTCCTACTTTTGGTCAAAACTTTTGCCTGAATATCATACCTCTCCTATTTATTTAACTACTAAATGTCAGAGACCATAGGTCTTTCCAGGTCTTAGTCCTCTCTGAGGATGTACATTTGTTTTGAATGTAAAAGAAATAAAAAAGGAAATACTAGGGGGAAAAGGCAGAAGAAGTTAATACCACAACATATTCTGCCAGAGCTGTGAATTTGCCCACAAGTATGTGGAGCTTCTCCAAAGATAGTTCTGAAAAAGAAGATCTGAAGAAAGAACAGAATAGGAAGTAGACAGAAAAAGAATCATTACAAAGGAGGCTAGGCCTAAAGATAACCTTAAGCATTTACATAGCAAAGAGGACCATCCAAAGTTCAGTAAATTGATCAAACTGCACAAACATTGGAGGTTTCTACATGTAAACTTTATTTTTAAATTAACTAGTGTCTCCTGTGTTCTAGATCTATGAAGAAGCTTGTGACTGTAGTAAGTTATGTCAATAATGTTTACTTCTAAATACCGAAAAGTTTTAGGGAAAAATGGCCTTCCATATAAAAGTAAAGAAACACAAAAAGGGCTATTCTAAGTGCATGTGTGTTTTCCCATTTTCACCCTCCCCGTGCAGTAAACTTATATTGAGTAATTCACTTAATAGAAGCCTTCCTGAAAACCACCACCCATGTGGTAAGGTTTGTTTTACATGGGTCACTAATGTGGAAGGCTTTGATACCTTATGTTGAAAGTAGAGCAGTCAATTAATTCCATAAGTGTGAACTTGGCATAGTATCCAATTTACCCTTAGGGGGAAACTGCCAGGATCTCAGTGCTGGTTTCTAAATAATATTTAGTTTTCTGACTTGAAGTAAAAGCATGTTGCTTTAATTCATGAAGCATGAACTGAAAATTCTATCTCTTTTCTGTCCTCTTGTTTCCCTTAAAAGAATTCTAGGCATAACTTGACTTTAGAAGGATTGGAATTGTACTTTCTTATCCTCTGCAAACAAAACAAAACAAAAGGTAGGCTCATTTTGCTCAGGCTCTGCATTAGTCAGTATATTATGGGTTATGCTTCAGTAACAAAAACTCTAAAATCTCAGTGGCTCAAAGCAAAGAATAAGATTTATTTCTCCTCCACACTGTATATATAACAGGGTTTGGCAGTGATTAGAACTGCTTATAGATCAACTAGTATAATAAAATAAAAGAGGGTTCATGCTCCACTCCTTTCCATCCCTCCTGAAGGAGAAATTTCAGAGTTTTGTGCCTTTTTTCTGTCTCTCAGAGCATTGGCAACTTCCGAGAGCCACTTACAGCAGTGTACTGAAATGCATGGACATTGTATACAATCTCCATTTCTCTCCCTCCAGAAGTTTCTGCATTGTACACCTTCTCTTAATCCTGCAATGTCTTGTTGACCTCTAAGAGCTGCCTGTACTTTTTCCTCAGAAGCTAAGTGCAAGCTCCACTTCTCTCCCTTCCTTTGAAAAGAGAAGTCTCAGAACTATATACCTTCTCCCAATTCTGCAATGCCATGCAGGCTTCTGAAAGCCCTTCCCTTTGGCTTTGTTCTTAGGTGCCTCAAGGTGTCCTAACTAATGGCTGTTGCCTTGACCCCCTGAATGAGATGAGAGAGGAGTAGATCTCTTAGGCAGCATGCCAAAAGGCTAGGGATATCAGATGAACACTTTACTCTCTCTTTCACTCAGGGAACAAATTGCAGGCTGAAGGGATCTCCCTCAGTGATGAGTTCTGCCAGCTTGGGGTGGGGGGGCTCACATAGGTAAAATGAAACTATTCCTCTTAACCATTTTTAAAAAGTTTCTCTTGGTTTTATGCTCTTCTTAGGTGTACAACTTCTTAATTCTTAAGTTCGGATACAAGTATCGAGAACCAAATACCACTGTTTTTACAAGTGCTTTTATGATGGTGCCAAAGGCTCAGTCTTCCTGACATCACTCTATGCAGTGGTGTAACTTTGATGTTCTTTAGTTACACTGCAGTAAAACTTGATTTGGGAAATTTTGTGTTTTGGTGGAGCTCTTGCTTTTGATTTGAATAAATATTTTCTATAAAATGGAGTAAAATTCATAAGGCCTATGATTTGAAGCAACAATATATAATAAAACAGTAAAAATAATCATACAGAAAATGTATTTGACATTTTCTCTTTAAAATGTGTGCTAAGAAAAAAAACAATTTAAATTGAGGAAGACAGTACTCATGAAAATATTGGGGCTGATTTATATACTTTAATGTGAATAAAGTAATTGATTATTTCTACTTTTAGCAATTTTTCCTGAATTCCAGATTCCCTAACACCTGGAGAGGGAGATTTTTCTAAACAATATTATGATGTACAGAGAAGTATCACTTCAATGTGTCAAAATTTATATATTTATTAGTCATAAAATGTAATGGTAATGAAAATGATTTAAATTATATAGAAAAATAAGGTTATATGAAAATAAAAAATTATTTTAAAAACACCAGTATTAAAGAAAGAATGCTTCAAAGCCATTTAAGCTGGCTCGGTGCCCATAGCACAATGGTTACAATGTCAGTCACATACACCTAGGCTGGCAGGTTTGAACTTGGCCTGGACCAGCTAAACAACAATGACAACAAGAACTAAAAAATTAGTCGGGCATTGTGACAGGTACCTATAGTCCCAGCTTCTTGGGAGGCTAAGGCAAGACAATTGCTTAAGCCCAAGAGTTTGAGGTTGCTGTGAGCTGTGATGCCACAGAACTCTACCAAGGGCAGCATAGTAAGACTCTGTCTCAAAAAAAAAAACCAAACAAAAACTGTTTAAGTTATAGAAATATCTTCCAGGAACAACTATTTCCTTTACGTTATTTTTCATATTTAGGAGATTAATATGAAGAATTTTTCTTTTAATATGATGTACATGGTTATATGTTGCTTTTTTTTTTTTTTTTTCTTTGCAGTTTTTGGCTGGGGCTGGGTTTGAAACCACCACCTCTGGCATATGGGGCCAGCACTCTACTCCTTTGAGACACAATTGCCATCCTTTGCTTTTTTCCTTTTAAAATAATTTTTAAAAATTTGTGACTAGGAATGCATATAGGTCAACTGGTATAATAAAGTTAATTTGTAGCCCAACAAATACTTCAAAAAGTTATACCATTAAAAATTATTCAAGCATTCCCTTTTAACTCTCCAAGTATCTCTGAGATAAATTAAGTCACGATGTTAGGGGTAAGTAATTATAATTTATTACTTTTTATATTTAGTCACCATACACTGTCAAGTGGAATTGGTGTGATACATACATAATTCATAATTGTATCTAAATAAGCTGTGAAATTTTATCATTCAAAATGGAAGCTGCTCTTACATATAAATCCTTTACATATTGCAGATGAAGCAAATGAACTACTAGTGTATTTCATCCCTGTTGAATAAACTACAATTCTTTTCTTCTTCCTAATTTTGGACTCTCTACCACCTGGACTAACATTCTTCCTTTCAATTGTTTGTTTTAATTTTAGAATATTATGAAGGTACAAATCTTTTGCTTACATGGATTGCTTTTGTACTGCTCAACTCAAAGTTATAAGTTTGCCTATCACCTTAATGGTACCCATTAAGTCTGATGTTGGCCATCTCCACCTTCCCCCTTCCACTTGCTTGATATCTGTTGAGTTTTATTTCAATTTGTGCACAAGTGCTGGTTAGTTTCAGTTTAATAGTAAGTATTTGTGGTGTTTGTTTTCCATTCTTGTGATGCTTTACTCAGGAAACATGGTCTCTAGTTCCATCCAGGTTGTTACAAAAGGTATGAGTTTGCCAATTTTTTTTTTATGGCTGAGTATTCCATGGTACACATATACCACATATTATTAATCTGCTCATGAATTTTTGGGTTGATTTCACATCTTTGTGATTGTGAATTTTGCTGCAATAAACATTTGCGTGCACAGGGTTTTTTTGATAAAATGACTTTTTTCCTGTGGATAAATGGCCAGTGTGGATAAATGACCCATAAACAAATGAATTGCTAGATCAAATGATATGTCTTTAAGTTCTTTGAGGAATCAAAGAACTATTGATTCATACTATTTTCCATAGAGGCTATACTACTCTGCTATCCCACCAATAGTATATGTAAGTTTTTCTGTATCCATGCCAGCAGATGTTGTTTTAGGATTTTTTTGATAAAAGCCATTCTCAGACAGGGAGGGGCAAGATGGCCAACTGGAGGCAGTTTCCGAAAGAGGCTCCTGTCCAAAAGGAAAGATAACATCCAGAAACTGTCCAATTAAGCTGAAGACTGGGAGCCCAGCCGAGAGAGAGAAGTGATAACTGCAGGTCACCTCTGCTGAGGAAAACTGCAACTCCAAGAAAGCAAGCTTCAGATACAAAATTCATGTGAAAGGAAAAGTGTCCATCCCCTCCCCCAAGAAAGCTGTGGTTTTTCTGTTTCCTTTCTTTTTTCTCTTTTTTTGCCCCTGCGGGTTTTCTACAGACAAGCAGTGAACTGTGGACCTCCTGTCTCACCCCACAGGAGAGTGCTGTGGGAAGTGGGGACTGCTTCCTCAGAGGGACCCTGCTGTGACTCTGAACACTCTCTTGCTAGGCAGAAAGACTAAAGTTTTCCCTGCCATTCTGAACTTACAGTACAACTTCCCCCCTCACCTGACGAACCAAAAGCCTGACCCCTGTTGAGACTTAGGGAACAGGTTCTTGAGCCAGTGCCCACCCTCCCTGTCTGCCAAACCAGGTGGCCTCCCAAGAGACTCTGGGGGCCACGCTGATCCTCCCACCACCCACCCCCACCTCACACCAGCCAGTGACTCCGCTGGCGACTGAGCAACACTGCGCCCTGCACCCACCGGGACTCTGCACACCTGCCCCAGGCAGGGACTCTGCTGGTGACCAAGCAGCCCTACACCCAGTGCCCACAGGGCCTCCGCACACTGCCTCAGCCAGCATATCTGCCAGTGACCATGCGGCCCCATGCCCTGCACCCTCCGGGCCTCCCAAAGCTCTCGCCAGCCAGGGACTCTGCTGGAAACGAGGGGGCCCTGTGCCCACCCAGACCAGGAACTCTGGGAGCTACACAACCTGTGTCCTCCCTCCCAAACCCTCTTTGCCTCCACACTGGCTCCACCCATCTTGCCAGGGACTCCAGAAGCCTCAGGACCCAGGCCCTCCCTCCAGAGCCCTTCCTGCCCCTGTGCAGAGCCTTCCTCCCAGCCAGAGATTTCTGGAGCCAGGGCTCTCCTTGCCAAAGACATCAGGCACCAGGCACTCCCAGAACCATGTGCACCATACCCTGCCCTGCTGCTGGATCTGGGGGTGCCACACTCCAGAGCTGCTCCCACAGCCAGAACTCCCTGGCTGGGGAAGTCCCAGAGGAGCTGCACAGGGTCACTCCTTACAAAGATCCAGCAACAATAGAGTGATCCTGCCAGGGACTAATCTTGGAGAGACACCTCCCCAATTCTGAGGACGGCCAGAGGCAATGGTGAAAAACAACCATGAGGCAGAATCAACAGAAAAACTCTGGCAACATGAATAATTAGAGTAGATCAACTACCCCAAGGAACAACAAGGCAGACACAGCACAAGATCTCATGCATAAACAAATGGCTGAGATGTCAGAAATTGAATTAAGAATCTGGATAGCAAATAAGATCAACAGAATGGAGGAAAAGATAGAATTAGAATTTCAAGTAGTAATCCAAAAGATGTCCCAAGAATTTAGCGAACTCAAAGACAGAATGACCAAAGATTTTGACACATTGAGACAAGAAGTTGCAGCCCTCAAAGATTTGAGAAATACAGTAGAATCCCTCCGTAACAGAATGGAACAGGTGGAAGAAAGGATTTCTGACATTGAAAACAAAGCTTTCGAACACTCCCAATCTTTCAAAGAGGAAGAGAAATGGAGGGCAAAAACAGATCACTCTCTCAGAGAGCTCTGGGATAATTCAAAGAGAACCAATATTCGCCTTATTGAGATCCCTGAAACTGACAAAGTGGCTTCGCAAGACACAGAGTCTCTTCTTCATGAGATTATGAAAGAGAACTTTCCAGACATGCCAAGAGATTCTGAAATTCAGATAGCAGACAGTTTCAGAACTCCAGCATGACTCAACCTGAATAAGACATCCCCCAGACACATGATAATAAATTTCAGTAAAGTTAATATGAAGGAGAAAATTCTGAAAGCAGCCAGACAGAAGAAAACCATAACCTACAAGGGGAAGAATATTAGAATAACTTCAGATCTCTCTGATCAAACCTTTCAAGCTAGAAGAGGATAGTCATTGACTTTTAATCTCCTAAAACAAAATAACTTTCAACCCAGGATCCTGTATACAGCTAAACTGAGTTTCATTTATGATGGAGAAATTAAATACTTTAATGACATCCACATGTTGAAGAAATTTACCATAACTAAACCAGCTCTCCAGGATATTCTCAGACCTATCTTCCATAATGACCAGCATAATCCTCCACCACAAAAGTAAACCCACTCAGAAAATTTTGAACAAATTCTAACTTCCATGGTCCCAAAATGGTTAAAAATGTCCACCAGACGTTTGAAAGGCTTATCAATATTCTCAGTTAATGTGAATGCTTTAAATCGTCCTCTAAAGAGGCACAGGTTGGCTGACTGGATACAAAAACTCAGGCCAGATATCTGTTGAATACAAGAATCTCATCTTACCTTAAAAGATAAATATAGACTCAAGGTGAAGTGATGGTCATCTATATTCCAGACAAATGGAAAGCAGAAAAAAGCAGGTGTTGCAATCCTATTCACAGATATAATAGGCTTTAAACCAACCAAAATAAGGAAGGATAAGGATGGACTCTTCATATTTGTTAAAGGTACTACTCAATATGATGAGACTGCAATTATTAATATTTATGCACCCAACCAGAATGTGCCTCAATTTATAAGAGAAACTTTAACAGACATGAGCAACTTGATTACCTCCAGCCCCATAGTAGTTGGAGATTGTAACACCCCTTTAGCAGGACTGGATAGATCCACCAAAAAGAAGCTAAGCAAAGAAATTTTAGATTTAAACTCAACCATTCAACATCTGGACTTAACAGACATCTACAGAACATTTCATCTCAACAAAACTTAATACACAATCTTCTCCTCAGCCCACTGAACATGCCCCAAAATCTATCACATCCTAGGTCACAAGTCTAACCTCAGCAAATTTTTAAAAATAGAAATTATTCCATCTTCTCAGACCATCATGAAATAAAAGTTGAACTCAATAACAACAGGAATCTGCATACTCATACAAAAACGTGGAAGCTAAACAACCTTATGCTGAAGGATAGATGGGTCATAGATGAGATTAAGAAGAAAATTACCAAATTTTTGGAACAAAACGATAATAAAGACACAAATTATCAGAACCTCTAGGATATCGTGAAGGCAGTCCTAAGAGGGAAATTTATAGCACTGCAAGCCTTCCTCAAGAAAACAGAAAGAGAGGAATGGGACATCTCAAGCAACTGGAGAAGGAAGAACCTTCCAACCCCAAACCCAGCAGAAGAAAAGAAATAACCAAAATTAGAGCAGAATTAAATAAAATTGAAAACAAAAGAATTATACAACAGATCAAAAGTTGGTTTTCTTGAAAAGGTCAATAAAATAAATAAACCTTTGACTAATCTAACCTGGAAAAAAAGAGTAAATCTCTAATTTCATCAATTAGAAATGGTAAAGATGAAACAACAACAGACTCCTCAGAAATTCAAAACATCCTTAACGAATATTACGAGAAACTTTACTCTCAGAAATATGAAAATCTGAAGGAAATTGACCAATACTTCGAAGCACACCACCTACCAAGACTTAGCCAGAACAAAGTGGAAATGTTGAATAGGCCTATATCAAGTTCTGAAATAGTATCAACTATAAAAAATCTCCCTAAAAAGAAAAGCCCGGGACCAGATGGCTTCACATCACAATTCTACCAAACCTTTAAAGAAGAACTAGTACCTATATTACTAAACCTCTTCCAAAATATAGAAAAAGAAGAAATACTACCCAACACATTCTATGAAGCAAACATTGCCTTGATCTCTAAACCAGGAAAA
>CAUYRH010025473.1:0-48224 GCA_963574655.1 Perodicticus potto
GGCGCCTGTAGTCCCAGCTACTTGGGAGGCGGAGGCAAGAGACTTGCTTGAGCCCAGGAATTGGAGGTTGCTGTGAGCTGTGATGCCACAGCACTCTATCCAGGGTGACAGCTTGAGGTTCTGTCTCAAAAAAAAAAAAAACATACAATATTTAAAATGAAAAAAAATGCAAATACAATATTTAAAATGAAAAAAAGGCGCCCCCATCTGCAAAAATAAAAGCCTTCCTAACTTCAGGAAAAAAAGTCCCCCTTAACTGCAAAGAAAGGCCCTAATAACTGCAAAATTAAAAAAAAATAGACCTCTTAACTTCAAAAAAAAAAAATCCTAACTTGTTCTTACCTCGGTCCTCAGGCAGCAGCAGGCTCTGCACAGGCAAGCTCGTGACTCGTCCAATCACGAGTCTCAGTCTTACCCGAGGCTGAGAGAAGGAGTCGAGAGATAGCAAAAAGGAGGGAGTCGGAGAGTGCAATGTACATTCCACACATGCGCACTGCAGCCCAGGATGAGATGGCTGCTAAGCAGGACAGGCAGTGGCGGCAAAGACACCTGGTGGGCTGGATAAATGTCCTTGGCAGGCTGCATGTGGCCCGCATACTGTAGTTTGAGGATCCCTGGCTTGAGGGTTCTGTTGGAATCAGGGGATCATGCCCTTGCTCTCAGGTCGCAGTCCACACCTATCAAGTCTCTGCTTGCAGGCCCAGCAGGGTCTGGGGACCAGCCCTGTCTGCTGAACTCAGTCCACATGGGGGCAACCACTCTCCCGCTGTGGGTGCTATCAGAGCTGGGGGTTCTGCACCACATCCCGCCAGACACAGCTTGAACTGAGGGTCAACACTACCACTGGCCAGGCATAGTCATAACCAGGGGACTGCTCCTCCTCGCACCGAGTGTCCCTTTCTTCCCACACCCTTTTTTTTCCCCTGTTCGTTACAGATACTGTCCTGATGGTTGGCAGTCCACCCTATGCCCAGTTCTCTCAGGACAAGAGCAAACACTCTGTGCTCTGCAGGGAGCAGAACTTCAGACCACCATGTGAGGGTGAAAGGGTGGATTGGGAGTTTGTACTTGTTGGATATCTGATATTATTGAATATCTGTTCAATTTTATGCCCGGCGGAGTGATAACTAGGTTCATAAGTGGAACCTCCCAGGAGAAAGAGACCTGGAGTTTAGTGGCTCTCTCCAGCAAGGTAAAATGAGAGGTCTTTTGTTCCCTGCTTGTTCGCAGATAGCCTGCGACAGGCCTCCTGCTTGGGGGAGGAGTCTCCCGTCCTCTAGTCGATAGGCTTTACCTGTGATTTGGTTTCTTGAATGCTCTTCCTTGGAGTTACAGCTTGCCAAATTTCTTTTTTGGCTCAGCTCCCTGGCTTTGGCTTCATAGAGTCCGATTCCGTCCAGGTTTTCTTCCTCTGCTCAGGAGCTTCTGCTGAGGGTTGCTACTAGTTGGCCATCTTCTGATAGGCAAAATTTCTATTATCTATATTTCTATCAGCATTTTGGTCATAATCACTTAATCTCTCTAAGATGTTCCCAACTTTTCCTCATCTTCTTTTTTTTTCTTTCTTTTTTTTTTTTAACCCTCCAAACTCTTCCAACTCTGCCTGTTACCTAGTTCCAAAGCCACTTCCACATTTCTAGGTATCATTATGGCAACCGCCCATCCTTGGTATTAATTTTCTGTTAGTCCATTTGCATTGCTCCAAAGGAATACCTGAAGCTGAGTATATACAAAAGGGAAGAGGTTTATTTGAATTTGGGTTTTGCAGGTTGTACAAGAAGCCTGGCACCAACTTCTGCTTCTGGTGAGGTCTCAGGGAGCCTCCCATCAAGGCAGAAGAGGGGAGGCAAGAGAGAAGGGAGATGACAGGTTCCTTTTAATAGCCAGTTCTCACAGAAACCTACTGTTTACAGGAAGATAGCACCAAGCAGTTCAGGAGAGTTCCACCCCAGTCATCCAAACACTTCCTGTTAGGTCCCACCTCCAACACTGGGGGTTAAATTTTAACATGAGATTTGGAGGGGACATACAAACCAAATTGTAGCAGTATCCTTCAGTAGGTGAATGGGTAACCTGGGGTATGTCCACTTGATGTAATATTATTCTGTGCTAAAAAGAGACAAGTTATCAAGCCACGAAAAGACATAGAAGAATCTTACAAGGTATACTGCTAAGTGAAAGATGGCAGTCTAAAATGTCTGCATACTGTGTGATTTCAAGTATGTCATATTCAGGAAAAGGCAAAACTGTGGAGATGGTAGAGAGGTCAGTGTGTGCCAGAGGTTGGTGAGGAGAGGGGTGAACAGGTGGATTTTTAGGACAGTGAAACTTCTCTGCATGAGACTGAAATGGTGGATACATGTCATGACACATTGGTCTAAACCAGTGGTTATCAACCTTCCTAATGCTGCGAACCTTTAATACGGTTGCTGTGGGTTGCGACCCATAGGTTGAGAACCGCTGGTCTAAACCCATTGAATGTGTAACACAAAAAGCAAACCCTAACGTGCACTCAGGCTTGAGTTAGAGTCATGATGTGTCCATGTTGGTTCATCAGGTGTAATAAATGTCCTGCTCCCATGCAAGGCATTAATAATGGGAAATGCTTGGTGTTTGAGGGGCCATTGAGTGCTCTTTGTAATTTCAGCTCAGTTTTTCTGTAAACCTAAAGTTCCTCTAAAAAATAATGCCTGTAAATTTAAAACAAAACAAATTGTTGAGTAAGACAGGGCTAGGAAGAGAGTTACTCCAAGGATCAGATTCTTTTTTTTTTTTTTTTTTTTGAGTCAGAATCTCAAGCTGTCACCCTGGGTAGAGTACCATGACATCAAAGCTCATAGCAACCACAGACTCTTAGGCTTAAACGATTCTCTTGCCTCAGCCTTCCAAGGAGCTGAGACTACAGGCACCCACTACAATGCCTGGCTATTTTTTTGTTGTTGTTGTTGCATTTGTCATTGTTTTATGTTTTAAGCAGGCCCGGGCCCGGTTCGAACCCACCAGCCTTGGTATTTGTGTCCGGTGCCCTACCCATTGAGCTATGGGCGCCACCAGAGGATCAGATTCTTCAGATGGGGTTGTCCTTTCCTCTGCATTTGCTGAACCTGACTGGTCCTTGACTCAGGAACACATTCCTGGGTGAGATTTAAGGTGTATGGTCAGTCCCCTTAGACCTGTGCGGTGATATCACACACCTTTGTGATTGCCCGTTGCTGTGTGTAAGGAAGCAGGTTTGTTTCATGACCAGAGAGACCTAAGGTACTAGTGCCTTTCATTCTTTATTATGTTTTCCAGCCCCTGCCTTGGTGCCAGGTTTGGAGTAGAGGGGTGTGGAGGTCACACCTGAGCTACTTCTGGCCGGTGCCCTCCAGAACATGCCCAGCCATTGTAGCCATGAAATATTCTGAATATTCCAGCTTGTTTGTGAGGATCCATTGAGAGGACTTCAGCAAGGATGTACTTGTGCAGAATGTCCCCTGGGACCAGTGTGCTCAGCAGAGAAGGAGAAATAGTGCTTTGAATTTTCAATTGGTTTAAATTCCTTTCCATTGAACAGTCTTGAGCGGTGCCTTGTCTGTTTCTGTTGGATGCCAAGGATGTTCAGGATCCTCTCATTTCTATGCTCTGCTAATTTTACTGCCTTTCCATATTTTCTTGCCATAAATGTAACTGATTTTATTATATTAAAGCCGTTTTTAATATTGCCTTCCGTAACAAGCTGGAGAAATGAAGAGGCTTGTGCCCTGCCAGACCTCAGAACACCTGCCCCTTCCCTCTGAGTATTTGTACCAGGCCTGCCTGCGCATGGCCCCAAGTGCCCCATGATGTGCTTGCCCTGCATGCTTGGTCGGCTGTGGGGCCTGGAGGAAGCTGACCTCCTCTTGTTTTCTTGGAGGCTTGCAGTACAGCAAGAGTGATGAGACACCCCTGTGTGAAACTCAGTTGGGTCCCTGAGAGAGGGTGTGACCCAAGGTCATGGATGCCCAGACGTGCACGGGTGTCGAGTGGGGGGCTCTGGTATCGGGGCTTGCTTTTGTTTCAGACTTGTGGGTTCTGTTCACTCGGTATCCATTGATGGGTGCCTGGGCTGAAAAGTGGGGAGTGGTGCTGCAGCAGAGTGACAAGAGCTCTGGGCTCAGAGACTCTTGCCAAAGTCATGGATGCCCAGATGTGCATGGGTGTCGAGTAGGGGGCTCTGGTATCGGGGCTTGCTTCTTTGTTTCAGACTTGTGGGGTCTGTTCACTCAGTATCCACTGATGGGTGCCTGGGCTGAAAGGTGGGGAGTGGTGCTGCAGAAGAGTGACAAGAGCTCTGGGCTCAGAGACCCTTGCTATCTATCTGGGTTAGTTGCTCTCCTGCCTCACAATGTGGTGACAGATGTGAAAGCACCTGGATGCTGCTGGTACAGCATGGGTCAGAGCTGCTTGGACTTCTGTGGTGGCTAGGCCCAGCCAGTAACCTACACCGGGGGTTGGGAGGGCATAATCTAGGGTGGCTGCACTGAGATAGCTGCCAGATGGCATTTCCGTGGCCTACAACCTGTATGACCTGGTGCTTGCCTCACCTGTGGTGAGGTGTTTTCTTCTCTCTCTTGGGTCCCCAAAGCAGGGGTCTTTCGGACTGGTTGAGGCTGGGGTTCCTGTGGGAGCTGAGCCCATCCACGTCTGTTGCCTCGCCTGTCTGCCCTCTATTGGTGGTGGCTACGTTGGGTGGTATTTTCATGTCCAGACAGGATCTGGGCAGCTGCTGGCCTAAGCCTGGGGCCATGCATCAAGTTCCTTAGACTGTCTCTACTGCACGTGTAAAAGTAACTATATTTGTTTTTCTGATGTGCTTGCCGAAGCCAGGAGCCCTCAAGCCCCGCTGTGTGTGTTTTGCTCATCTGGGGGCCTCTGGAGGGATGGGGCTGCCACGTAAGCCCCCCTATCCTTGAGGAGAAATACCCAGGGCTTCCTGTTTCAAGCTTTTGTATTTCTCTGAGTCCTTGTCAGAGACCCACAGTGGAGGGATGTTGCTGGCAGGTATGGGTGTTAGTGGGAAGCCTCATGGAGCCTTTTGGAAACAGACAATTTGACCTGCTTGTGTCTGTCAGCATTTCATGATCTCACAGAGATGAACTTTTATTCTTCCATACCTGTTACAGCACATTCAAATTTCTATAGTCAGAACCATGGCCCTTTCTCTGCAGGCGAATGCCTCTCCTAGGCCTTTCATGATCTTCCTCCTCCTCACCTCCCTGGCCAGTGTCAGGCTGGTGTCTGTCCTGCCCCTGCACACTTGAGCTGCCCAAGTGGTAAGGCACGTCACCAGCTCAGGGCTCCTCTGAGGGTTCCCTTGGAATTGTACTGCCAATGATGCTGCTCAGTCACTGCTGCTTTCAAAGAGCTGCCTGCTCACAAATCCAATTTCAGCCTCTGCAAGGGCTTCTCGCTGCATTCCTATTGCTGGGCTATGCAACCTGGCAGGTGGGGTTAATAGGCTGCCTCTGCTCTAGCCAACTCCTCATGGTCAGGCAGTACTCCTTCGTGAGGTCCAGAAACTGAAGCTGGTGGCAGTGCTTCCTCCCTTGCCACAGTCAGCTTGAGCTGGCTGGCTCCACGAAGACTATGGGGACTTGGGGGCAGAGCACTTCATCTCAAGGCCAGAACATGAACGTCCTGCTTTTAGGGTGGTGGGCAGAAAGGACCCACATCCTTGTGGGGAGGTGTGTGGAAAGGTTAAGTTGGATCTGGCTCCGGGAGAGCCCAGCAGCTTCTTGTACTTCCTACAGTGAAAGGGATAGAAAGGTCTTCAGAGGTGGCAGCCTGGCTTGGTACAGAAGGCTTTGGTTTCAATGACCCTGCTGGGCTGCTGTTGGCTACATCAGACCCAGAGTCCAGGCCATGAACCCTGTGACAGTTGAGGCTCTTGTTTCCCTCTGTCAGACATGGCCCAGGGGAGGTATGCCACCAGACCTCTCTGTTGGGCCCTTCTTGGTGTGATTTCCACACCAAGGTCCCCCTCATATGGCAGGAGTCATCTAGAGCTCTGATAAATGGTCACTTTCTGGAAACAATCTTCGTGTTTCCTGCTTTCTATGACTCCTTAGTTGATGAGTGTTTCATAAGCCTTGAACTTCCTGTGTTATCAGTGGTCAATCAGCCTCCCTGTGCCCGCCCCTTTGAGCAGTACTGTGGGCCTCTCCGCCTGGGTTTCATCAGGGCCATCTGGTGAGACAAGTGTGGTGGTGGAGCTGGCCAGTGATGGATGCAGCTCATGAGAGAAATGTGAAACAATTAGTCTGGGGCGGCTTGGCGCCTGTGGCTTAATGGGCTAAGGCGCCAGCCATGTACACCTGAGCTGGTGGGTTCGAATCCAGCCCGGGACCGCCAAACAACAATGACGGCTGCAACCAAAAAATGGCCGGGCATTGTGGCAGGCGCCTGTGGTCCCAGCTACTTGGGAGGCAGAGGCAGGAGACTCGTTTGAGCACAGGAATTGGAGATTGCTGTGAGCTGTGATGCCACAACACTCTATCCAGGGTGATAGCTTGAGGCTCTGTCTCAAAAAAAAAAAAATTAGTCTGGGGCCAGGGAGCTGTAAAGTATATGCAGAATGGAATCATCTGCCTTCCTGAAAACCAAATTGATTTGGAAATAATTTGGGGGAAAGGCATCAGCAGCTCAAATGCTCAACAGGGGATCAGACTAAGCAAGATATTGAATTTATTGTGAACTGAAGGAGCCTCCCTACATTCTTGTAACTGATGACTATGTTAAAGAAAGCATTTTATTTATTGAGTTCATGTTGTGTGTTGAGGCTCTCCATACATTCATTCTAATTGTCATAACAGGACTAAGTGGTAGACAGTGTCCTTTTTCAGGTATGAGCAAACGTCTCTTGTTTGAGGTCACATAGCCACTGTCCAGAGCCGGCGCCCAGGGCAACTATGCTCACTGTGCCTTGTGGTTGGTCTCTCTCCTGTGCCGGCAGGATGCCCATGTGGACAGTGGGTTTTTTAGCACTCAGCACCCAACATTTTGTTGTCCCCAGTGAGCCTTTGCCTACCCCAGGTCTCCGAGTTTGGCACAGAAACCCACAGTGACCAGCCTGCTCCCTAGACATTTCCCTGGGGTGCATAGTCTCTGCTGGATGTAAAGTTGTAAACCCAGGGATTTACTGTGCAGCCCTAGGCCCAAGAGCTCCTTTTGTAGACTGTCTCTGTGCCTCTTTAGAGCAGCTCCTGTTGATTTCCTGGCAGCCTGTCCTCTTCTTCATGTAGGGCTACTTCCTTCATGGGGGCAGCTTTCTGTCTCTGTCATTCCAGGGAAGACCCCAGATCCTTAAGAAGTGTGCTAGGCCCACTTCTGCTGATCTCTCCAAGCTCAGCTCTTCCTCCTCCCTTTCTCGTACCCCTCAGGTCTTGTCTAGGGTGTTTACTGTGTAGGTCCCTGGGTCTTCCTAGGGCTACACTGGGTGCTGCCCATTCTAAGTACTCCTGTGACAGCCTCAGATCTACAAGTGTCCCCCCTATGTCATAATCAGGGGAAGGTGGCAAAAGGGCCCAGCCTCACTCATCTTAGTATTGAGTTGATTTCTGCTGGGACAGATGGGTCAGACCTATGGTTAGCCCTGTGCAGGACTGTCCCCAAAGTGGGGGTCTGTGAGAGACCCCCTTAAGGAGGGCATTTGGATATTGTCACCACCTGGGTGTGCCTTTCAACTCCAACTCGTACATCATTTCTCACATTGGCTTCTTCATTACTGATTCTCAGTTTCAATTCACTATTGTTTGAAATGCCCTATTAGGTGCACAGTAACATCTTTTATCAGCCAATTTGCCTGGCAGTGTGAAGTTGGGGTTATTTATTCTGAGGTCTGTGGTTTCTAATGAAGCCCAACCCTCAGGGGATATGGAGTTGTTGAACACCTGCCTTGCCTGGGTACGTGGCTCGCATGGGGCTGACGACAGCTTGGAAACTGCCTGAATGATCATTTCCTTACTTCCCTGTAGAAGGAACTTATTAGACCTATGTGTTTTAAAAAACTCTCAGTGTGGCCAGGTGTGGTGGTGCATGCCTATAATCCCAGTACTCTGGGAGGCCAAGGCAGGTAGGTGGATTGCTTGAGCTCAGGAGTTCAAGACCAGCCTGAACAAGAGCAAGACCCTGTCTCTGCAAAAAATAGAAAAATTAGCCAGGCGTTGTGGTGGGCACCTGTAGTCCTACCTACTGGAGGAAACTGAGGCAAGAGGATTGTTTGAGCCTAACAGTTTGAGGTTGCTGTGAGCTATGATTCCACAGCACGCTAGCCTGGGCAACAGAGCAAGACTGTCTCAAAAAGGAAACCAACCAAACAAAAAACTTCTAAGTGACATAGCAGGAGGTCTTTAGGAACTTTCTTGAGCTTGCTCAGCTGGGTGTTCAGAGCCCAGCTGTGTCTGGTGAGTAGCACTTGGCACAATAGAGCCTGGAGGGGCCGCACATGGAGGTGACCAGTACTAATGTGTGTATTTGTTTTTATTGTTTTTTTTTTTTTAGGCATACAAAATGTGTTTCCCATGGCTGCCGCCTGCCCACCCCTCCCCCAGCCTGAGGGGTCCTATGTGTGTGTATTTGCTGGGTCGGAGAAAGGGGGGCTTTAGGGATCAGGGCTCATATCTGCTACCTGTATCTCTTCCCCTTTTGCATGAGTCCAAGTGCCCGTGTCCTTACTTAAAAATGGAATTTGAAGCTGCCCATTTCATGATCTTCTTTTAGGTTGAGTCTCTTTATTTTTGGATTAGTGACCCAGGAACCTCTGTGGATTGTCTTTTATAGGTGTTTTGGTCAGTGGACCTTACTTTGAGGCCTTGCTTGTGTCCATTGTTGCTCTCATGTCATCATCTTGTTAGATCTGTGCAGGGCCCCTGGGCCATATCAGTGGGTTGCTATCTCCCCTTCACAGGAGAGGAGCTCTCATGACAAGAAGGTAAGGGCTGAAGCCTGGCTATGTCACCATGCCCACTGCTCTTGGGGCCTCAGGCAGCAGCTCTGTTTATAGAAGGTAGCATAGGAATATTATCCCTGGCTAAGAGACTTGCTTACCGCTGCAGGCTTTTCTCCTCTCTGGCACCATAAATGTCAGGAGGCAGAGGTTGAGCAGGCTGGGCGCTAATTGGCCGCTCTCCTAGAACCTGAGTGCTGGTTCTCTTTTAAATAAATGCTTTGAGCTGACTTTTCAGACAGTCTGTTTTCTTGAGATTTTAAAGCTGGACAAATGTCAGGAGTCTTTCTTGATATTGTCTCCTTAGTTTATTTTTAAAAACTGTGGGTAAATGACCGTAGGAAACCATTAGATAGAAAGTGGGAACTCAACCTACTCTGAAAGCAGGTTCTGGGGAACTTGTGTTGCTCAGCATCTTGGCTTCTGAACATGGTTTCTCTTTCACCTGGGTGAGAGGGCTAGCAGTTCATCATCATCTCTTGCTTGGAAACATCAGAAATCTTAAAACAGTTTCCTTGCCAATTAGGTGCTTCTTAACCATGGTGGAGAGTTGTAACTGGATTGAGTTAGCCAAGCTCTTCCCTTGGCTTACCTGGACAGATGAGAACTCATGAATATTCAGAGGATACTTGAAGCTTTTTCAAAAATCTCATCCTGAAAACACAGGTAGAATCTCATTTAACAGGCTGAGGGAAGGCATAATTACCTGGCCTTCTGAAATGTCACCCAGTGGACATGTGGACAGAATGAAGGACCATTCCCCTGGAGGATCAACTTGGGGCCGTTGTTGGTGCCTGCTTGCATTCCCCACCCAGGTCCTGTTCTGTGCTCTGTGGGTCCTGGGGAAGTGTGCAAACCTGTCCCACTATACTGGCGTCCTGCCTTTCCTCCCACACCTTTCAGTCCAGGATCTACCGTGGGGCACCTGGGGCATTTAGCAGCTCTGGTGGGAACTTGGGCATGTCTCTGACCATGCCACCTGCTGATCTTGCCTCTGTTTTCTGATGCAGGCCTCCTCTGTAAAACTTGGACACTGTGTACTTGCTGCTAGAGTGGCTGTGTGGAGTAACAGCTTAATTTAGGCACAGTGTTCCACAGGGGCATGGCAGGCAGAGGCGCCCGGGATGAGGTGCTGGGGCTGCCATTGTCATCACCGTGTCTTGCATGTGTCCACCCTCTCACCCTCAGCCTCACTTCTCCTGGGTGCTGAGTTTCCCCAATGGAGCCTTCACTCCCCTCTGCTGCTTTTCCTGTCTCTAGCAAACTGTAGCTCCCAGAGTCCTGGAGCCCTCCTCACAGGGCAACCTCTATCTGCCGCTCCTGTGCATTGTGCTAGGAAGGCTTATGAATTCAGAGTCCTGTGTTCTCTGTGTGGCAAGTGCCCAGCAGGAACAGATGTTTCCTGACCAAGTGGATGGAGGGGCTGCCCCCCATGGACATGTTCTACTCCTAGACAGGGACTCTCAGAGTTTGAGGATCCAGCTGGTCTGTATGGGGAGACCTGGGAGCTTCAGATCCTCCTCAACCCAGAAGGTGAGGAACTTCAGGACCTTATCCCTGCTGATGTCCTTGGGTTCTCCCCGCCAGCCTTCCCAGGGCTGTCTGTTGCTGGTGGGCCCCTGTAATCCATGTGCTGGCCTTGGGGCTGCCCTTCTGCCTGCCCTCCTGATGGGTGCACCTTCCCTAGGCTCCTTCCCTAAATCTCCTCAGCTCTGGCTGCCCTGGGGGAGCTTGCTGATCCATGGGCACCTATCTCTTGGGGTCTTACTGAATCAGAATTTCTGCACCTACACTGTAGTCCATTTCCCTGTTTTTGTTTGTGTATTTTGTGTGATAAGAGACTTGTCTACCTCTCATACCACCTGGAAGTTTGGAAGGGCCAGAAGGACTGTCTGGTGGGGTTCTGCTTTATCTCTGGAGTCAGCTGGGGGGGCCTGGTACTGCTACCCTAGGACCTGCCCTGTGTGTGGTATTTGTGGGCCATCCCTAGCTGTGTTGCTGTGGGGAGTGTACCTGGCTCTGACTTGGCTTCTGGCTGCTTCAGAGCAGGACGCTGTCGGGTAGTGTCACTGGGAGTCCTATGAGTGTGGTTCCTGCAGCAGATGCCCTCATTAGTCCCAATTGAGTTTCTGCTGTTCTTTGATGTCTTTGAGGTGAGATGGACAGGTACAGGCCCCCAAGCAACTTCCCTGGCAGGGGTTGGAGCTACAAATTGCCTTTTGGCTGAGAGCCACCTGAACTTGTGGGCAGAGGCTGGGCTGGAGGAGGCTGCATGGGGAGTGAGTGAAGCTGCAGCTGAGGACAGGGACTTGTTCCCACCCCAGTGTAGGAACCACAGTACACTAGACGGACACTGAGCACCTAGGGTGGGGAGCTTTGCCCCAGAACCTGCCCTGCTGTGGGTTTGCCCCAGAATTGGGGTGATGTGACTGCTTGGGGCCTCCTGGCTGTGTCTGTATTCTAGGGCTGCTTGGAGCCTTCACTGTACCTTCTGGGGGTATGTCTCTCTGTTTCCCAACTCAGAGAAGGTGAGCCCCGTCTGGCTGCAGGCGCATTCCAGGGCCTCTTGGCTTCCACCTTGGAGTTCTCCTCCCTGGGGCACAAGTTGCACCTGCCTTCTCCTTCAGAGTATGAGCTGTCATTTCATTTGTTGTCTGGATCTGTCTTTGTGCCCTGACGGAGGGCCTTGCAGGTCACTGGCTCTTTTGAAGTAACTTAAAAGCCCTTGCCAGAGAAATAAAGGATGCTGACGGGTTGGTAGCTTTATTTATTTATTTCTGGGCTTGCATAGTAAACAGCTTTGATTCTCTGCTCAGCAGGAACAGATTGGGAGGCATTTGCTGGATTGATTCCTTACCTGCAGGGACACACAACTGGAGGCAACCTATTGATTTGGCACTGCTTGCTGGACCCACTCTGAAATAGGCTTCATTGCCTTAAGACTAGCTTCTTAGTAATACGTGTCCCCATAAATCTTTGCTGGCCCTCTCTGGGGTTGAAGTCTTCCCACTCTGGTGTCCTAGGGAGGAACCAAACTCTTCCTAGGTCTTCTGCCATTCTCTGGCCTAGAGATCCAGGCCATGAAGTGGATGGGTAACTCTGCTCTGGTTGTGAGAGGAAGAAGCTCAACTGTAACCAGAATATACAGGGTATTGGCCTGGCACAGACAGAACCATGAACTGCCCAGTGTCCTGGGCAGTACTTTGCCTGACTTCACTTGCTCGGCCTTGCCTGCAGTGCCGTTTGGCTGTCTCTTGGCTATGTGCATGTGGTCATCCCTGTCACCCCAAGCTGGCTAGGTGCTTGTGCTGCTCCTAGGGCCAATCTCAGCTGAAGGGGCTATGTGTATGGTGGTTTGTCTGGTTTTGTGAACTTACCCCTGTGGCCTTGGTGGGTTGAGCAGACTGTTCCATCAGCACTGCAGAGACAGTGGGTGGGCAGTTTTCCTGAGGCAGAAGTGCCAGCCAGAAGGAAATAGACCCGTCTACATCCCAGCATAGTTCTGGGGTCAGAATCTCTGAGTGCATGTCTGCTTCAGTCACTTCCCAGCTCCAGTTTCATCATCTGTGTGGAGGAACCTCGGCACCCATTTCCCAGGCCGCTTGCCCTTTGTTGTGGCCTGGTCTGTGTCACTGTTCCTCTGGCCAGAGTAGGCTCCCTCCAGGACTTGGTGGTTGGACATTTTAAGTGACAATTATCAAAGAGCTGAGGTATAAAATACAGTGAGGCATGTGAAGTGAATGAAGCTTGAATGGATAGTGCTAAGCTTTTCCTGAGGCTCACCCTCTTGTAACCATACCCCTGTCAGACATGGAGCATATGCAGAGATGACCCCTGCTCTGACTGCCCTGGTGATGACACCATAAATGGATGAGGTAGGGGGAGGAGAAAGGAGACACCACATCTGTGGAGACATCACATCCTAGAGGCATGAGCATCCTTTTACTATGTGGGTGGGGGAACAACGTTGTCCGGTGCAATTATAGATTTGCATATTTGTCTGTTTCTGACTTGTTTAACTGGGAGTCAGTCCTTGGCTCCCCCCTCCCCATCTGTCTTAAGTGTGACCTGAGGCAGTGGCTGTCCTGCTTCTCTAGTGGTTTGTCATGATCGCTTACCAACCGGGTGCCTTCCCAAGTGTTGGTCTTTGTCTGACTCTGCCCTGGCCCTGTATGTACCTCCGCTGGACCCTTGGTCATTCATTCATTCATTCATTCATCCGGATTGGTCTGTCTGTCTGCCTGTGCGTTTTGTGCATACCTATGGCAGTAGGGTGTGCCAGGAGCTGGGAGAGGCAGAGAGTGAGACAGAGCCCATAGACAGCATTTGGAGCTAGGTGGAGTCCGTCACTGAGCTTCTGGAAAATGTAGCTCATTGATGTTTCTCTCCCTACCTGATGCTCTCCCTGGGGCTTCCAGTCCCTAAGGCTTCCGGCCTCCATTGCCCCCATGCCCATGGCCTGAAATGCCTTGTGCCAGCAGTAGTTCTGGGACTGCCCTAATCAGCAGGTACCTTGTGCTTGCTGCTCCATGTTGAGCTCAGAGTTGTTTACTCTGAAAATCAAGAGATAAGTGCTGCTAATGCTTCTGTGACACTGCTTGCCTCCATTTTGGAGGCTCCAGGCAGGGGTGCTCTTCCTGGTCTCCCAGGGCTAAAGGGCATGTGGTGGGTGTGTCTGTAGCCTCTCCTTGACCCTGCTGCTGTGCTTCAGGGCTGCTGGGGATCAGGGCACAGAGGCTTCACACTGATACTGAGCAGTGTGTCTGTAGAGTGGTAGTAGGTAGTAGGTGGAGGTGGGATTCTCCATCAGGGGCTTGTCCTCAGGGGCCTGTACCTCACAGGACTGAGGGCACTGATCAGTTCATGGGGGTCTTGTTTATCACATGATCTCAGTGCTGGAAGGGTCCTTTTTAGGTTCACTTCCTTTACTATGAATGCTGCCATGATGACCCCTGCCTGTGGAGCCTGTTCTCTGGAGTGTCACCTGCTATCACTTTGTGTTGGGTCTTCTTTTAAAGTCCCCAGAGATGGCATGTTCATACCTGCCTGAACACCATGTTCTGTGTGGACGACTACTCCATGTCCATCTCTCCCAGGAGGCTACATGTGCATGGCGAGAGCTGGTATATCTTCCTCCTTGCAGAAGCAGGTGTGCACCAGCCCTTGGTGAATGGGTGAAGGCACTCCTTGCCCTGTCCTCAAGCCCAGTAGGACCCTTCCCACCTGCAGCCTTGGAGATGACGGGGCTTCCCAAAATCTGGCTCTCCTTATTGTTCCCTCCTGCAGGTGGTTTGCAGGCTGCCTCTTTGCCTCTGCTACCCCCTACCCACCCCCAGCTCTGCCCCTCCTATTATACGCTCTTGTTTACAAATCTTTCATGAATGATACTCCAAGGTAGTTATTATGTCTTTAAATAGCCTTATTTTTGTATTATTGGGGAAGCAAAGCAACAGAAGACATAGTTTCTGGTGTTGAGAAAGTTTTGAAGCTGCTGGGAGCGGGGGTTGAGAATCAGACTAGAGATGGCGCAGAAAGCCAGGCAGAAGGCGGTGTGTGGGGTGGTGGCTTCTGTCTACACCAGGGACCTTGGCTTGGTGTCTGCACCACCATCGCCCCGTCCCGGTCCCAGGCTCAGTGACTGTACTCCGAGGTCTGTCCATGCTACAGGGATGGTGAACCTACACTCTCCTGGGTGCTGGGGGTCTACATGTTTCTCTGTTTCTCTTGGAGGATGTGTAGTCAAGGTGTGGAGGGCTGACTGCTAGGAGAGCTGCCTTCACAGTCAGCCTGGGAGGGCGTTACTAAGAGCGTTGGGCTGGGTTGAAGCAATCAGAGAGAGACTTTCTGAGTGAGTAAGATTGGGTGTAATTTGTGGGTGTGGGTTACTGGGGTGAGCCCAAGCCATGGTTAGGAATGGCCACTATGGGTTGGGGGAACAGGTTGGAGAGTGGCATGAGAAGTGCTGAACTGGCAGGAAAGCTGAGGCTGCCTCAGGGCAGTTGGGTTGTGTGCTTGTCTCCAAGCTCCTTGCACTGCCCACCTGCCAAGAGGCATAAGAGAGTGTTCATGGGTATGCTTGGGGGCCATTGCCATGCGCAGGACTGAATCCAGAGATGCCGAGTATCATGTAGTTCTTGGGAAAGGCCAGCCATGCTCTGCTGATACACACATACCTACCATTCCTACAGCCTTCTCGTGAGCTGTGTGTTCTCTGGCAGGTGCCTCCCTTCCCTTGCCCCTCTATTCTGAACTTGATTGTGACTCGAGGGTGGGATCCTCCTTGGGGTGTGTGTATGGGAGGTACTAGCACATGCATGTGGAGCTGAACTGCTATCAGCTGAACTGATAGTGGGGCTCGGCACCCATAGCACAGTGGTTACAACGCCAGCCACCTGAGGCTGACAGGTTTGAATCTGGCTCGGGCCTGCTATACAACAATGACAACTGCAACAAAAAAAATAGGCACCCTACTGTGGCAGGTGCCTGTAGTCTCAGCTACTTGGGAGGCTGAGGCAAGAGAATCTCTTAAGCCCAAGAGTTTGAGGTTGCTCTGAGCTGTGACGCCAGGGCACTCTACCAAGGGTGACATAGTGAGACTCTATCTTAAACAACAACAACAACAACAACAACAACAAAAAAACAAAACACCTGACAAAAGAAAACAGTTAGGACAAGGGTTGACCTGGCTTGGGCAAGGCAGTCCTGGGGTTGGGGTTGGGGTCCTCAGAGGAGCGGTGTTGTGGCAGCAGCAGCCTCCCGACAGAGCCCAGGTCTTCCTTGCTGATGGCCCTGGGCCCATCCACGCAGTTAGGGAGGAGGGGCCCAGGGAGTGTTGGTTGTCACAAGAGACTCTTGGCTGGTCTCAGTGCTCTGATCTCCCCTTTTCTTTCAGAACACCTTCTTGGCTCATGCCATCAGACTGATGTCTGGAAAAGGCCTCATTGCCAGCCTTAGAGCCCAGATGTTCCCTCCTGCTAGCAATCTCCTGGGTCAGGTTTCCTTGTCTTCAGGTGGTGGCCAGTGTTGTACTGTGCTGGGTGCTTGTTGCACGCCTCCACTTGCTCTTCACACACGGAGGCCTCTTTATGACAGATATTCCCTCTTTGCTTACTGCCATCCTCTCTACCAGCACACACTTCAGAGTCACCTGGAGTGTTGTGTGGCACTGCCTTTACCTGCAGAATAAGGTCCAGCTAGTGGGGGAAGAGGTTGTTTGTTCTAGCCACTCCTTGGGTGATGGTGACATGCTACCTCCTCAGTTAAGGTCCTGTAACAGGTCTGGTGACATACTGCACCTGCTCCTTGGGTCTCATCTTGGATTTTCTGTTCTCCACACACCAGTGTGGCATGAGGCCTGCTGTGATTTTCCAGTGACCACTGCCCCCCTGTTGCATGTGCACAAACCTACCCCTGCCTGCTGTGGTGAGCCCAGGATTGTCCAGCTCCCTTTTCCCTGCTTTTTCTCAGGGCCTCATGGGGCACGTAGGGGAATCCTGGTATTTATTGTCTGTCAGGGGGCCTCTCTACATCTTCCCCAGTGAGCTTTGCATCTTTTGGAGGACAAAGCCTCCTTGTCCTCCCTATTCAGGAAGCATTTGTCACACTTGCTATGTGCAGCCCACGTTAGGTGCTTCAGGAGCATAAGGATGAGTCAGGCTGCATCTTGCTTGTCCCCCTTGCTTGTCCTCCGCCCCCTCTGTTGCTCCCGTCCCAGCTCTTGCACCTGTTGTGCTGGGACTGAGGCATGAGAGGGAGGTTTGTCTGGAAGAGGTCACAGCCAGGTGGGGCCATATGCTGGCAGCAGCAGCTCATATTTACATGCTGACCTTTCATGTTCTCTCTCAATACCCACTCAGCTCTCTTTGTGGTTACCTTAATCCTTACTTTGCATGTGAGGAAAGGAAGGAGTATTTGGGTTAAGGGGCTTGTTAAGTGGCAGTCAGGAGGGCTAGGACTGGCTCTGACTGGGGTGTGGCCCCACCTCTGTCTCTGGGAGCAGGGGACAACTGGAAGGCATGTATGTCTGATGTGGGGAGACACCGCATGGGGCTGGGGTAAGATGTGGGCACATCCTCTATATGTTGGCTTTCTAGCCTGGGTCCTGAATTCCTTCTTCCTTCTTCCTGCTTCATGCAGGTCACATGTGCTGTTTTTGTGGGTGATTGGGATCTCAGAGGAGGGTCATGTCTTCTCTTGGATGTGGCTTGTCACATAGTGTGTGTCAGGAGCTGTGCTGACTGAGCACCTGCAAGTCCAGTAATTGTGTTTCCTTGTTGACACAACTGGTGACCATTGCAGCATCTGTTCAGTGTCCCTCTACCCTGGTGCGCATGTCCCAGGATTGCTGGGTAGGGCCCTGAGCCAGTGCTATGTTGTGTGAACACTGTCTTGTGTATTTGTGTAAGCAGCAGTTTCCTTGCTGAGTGTGTGGTGACCTCTGGGCTCTAGGTCCTGAGAGGCCACACATGTTGACAGGGCTAGTGTGAACAGCCTGAGCTGATGCCATGCCATACACTGTGGGGCTCTGACCTGGGTCTCCTGGACACTCTACTCTTTCCTGCTGCAGTGGTTCTGTCACCATTTGTGCCCTGGGAATAGATTCTTCTGGAAGACTGTCTGATGGGACAGTAGTGCTCATGCAGAGGGGGAGGTCTTTGGGTCCCTTATGTTTGTAATGAGAGCCCATATCCGCCTGTTGGCCTCAGAAGATGGGCTAGATAGTTAACGTTTCAGGCATCATGTGGCAAATGGTCTCTGTTGCGAATGCCTGACTCTGCTGCTATGCCTTGTGAGAGTATGGGGAGTATTTATGTGCTCCAGAAAAACTTTATTTACAAAAACAGTTGTGGACTGGGTTTGCCCTATAGGCCAGAGGTGGTTGGTCTCTGTTAAGAAATCACCATCCAGATTAGTTGTGGAACCTTCATGAGTGTCTGCCTGTCAAAGGACATTAGTTTGGACTTTACTATGGGGGAGGCAGCTTCAAGATGCTTTCAGTTCCTAAAGTCAGCTCTTTCCAGAAGGACACCCTGGGATACATATCTTCAGCTCTTGGGGAGTACAGTGTCTACTGCCTTCAGGCCCAGCCCGGCTGTGCTGTGGGACGGGAGCTGTGCCCTGTGCTGGGGAGGCCACCTGCTTTCTCCAGTTTCAGGGTGTGCTGACACAGACTGTGGGATGAGTCACTGCTGTTAGGGCATTTGACCTTTTGTCTTTTTTCTGTGTGTCTTGCATGTTCTTTTAAAACCTTTTCATTTTTAAATAAAGTTAGACTGACAGAGCAGTTGCAAAAATAGTTGAGAGTTCCTGTGTATACTTCACCCAGCTTCCTGGTATAAACGTCTTGCACACCGACAGTATAGTCATCAAAAGCTATAAGTTATTTGTACAGTACCAGAAAGTACTGGACCAGATTTTATTCCAATTTTGCTAGTTTTCCA
This sequence comes from Perodicticus potto, assembly GCA_963574655.1. Taxonomy (NCBI): domain Eukaryota; kingdom Metazoa; phylum Chordata; class Mammalia; order Primates; family Lorisidae; genus Perodicticus; species Perodicticus potto. The sequence continues at coordinate 18,406 of CAUYRH010025473.1, forward strand.
CTAATTTCCTTCCATGCCAGGATTCAGCCCAAGACCCCCATGTGTGCAGCTGTCATGACCCCTTAGCCTCCTGTGCTCAGCGGTGTCCCTGTCTTTCCGCTGTCTCTCGTGGCCTTGGCACTTCTGAGGGCCACTAGCCAGAGTGTCTCTCAGTTGGAATGTCTGATGTTTTCCTATTGTTAGAAGTTACATGTCTTTGGACAGAAAACCATAACAGCGATATGCCCTTCTCAGCATGTCTCATGAAGGATGTGTGGTGTCTCTGCATTGTCACTAGTGCCGTAACCTAGATCATTTGGTAAAGCTTTTTACCAAAAAAAGCTGGTGTCTGCTTTTTCTTCACTGTAAGATTACGATTATTTTCTGGTAATAAGTATCCTGGGGGAGATGCACTGAGACTATACAGATGTCCTGTTTCTTCTCAGATTTCACCTGCTCCCTTTAAGCCTTTGTGATGGACCCCACCCGCAATGACTATTGCTGTTGTGTTGCAGTGGTGACTTTTTGTTTGCCTCATTTCTTCTCATTTATTAATTTGGATCTTTGCTGAGGAAGACTTTCCCTTCTCCCCTTGTTTATTCAGTCAGTTAAACACGTCATTATTCTATAGGCTATATAATCCAGTACTGTATTGGTTTGGTTTACTCAAATGATTACAGCTTTGGACACTGGGAATTCTTTCAGGTTGATTCTTGGGCCCTGTAGATTCGCTCTCATCCTTTTTTGACCATTTTCTCACTTTCTGCCACCTAAAGATGCTCTAAACATACATTTTCCCTGCCGCTTCTTGGAATCAACTGCTTTTCCCAGGAGTCCTGGCTCCTTTTGCTGCAGAGCATCATTTACAAATTGAGATCTTTGTGCCAGGTGTGCTCATTGCCTTGGTCATCAAAAGTTATAAGGCATTTGTACAGTACCAGATTTTATTCCAATTTTGCCAGTTTTCCACTAATGTCCTTCCATGCCAGGATCCAGCCCAAGGCCTGGTGTGGGCAGAGTGGGTAAACGTGTGTGTACTGACCCATAGACACACATGTCTGTGTGTATGACTGTGACTGCCTGTCTGTGTGTATATTTCTGCTTCCTTCTAGTACCACTGGGACTCTTCTTATTTCTTTTCCTTATTTACAATTTCTTTTATCGATAGTGAAAAACACAGCTGTCATTACACACTGTTTTTACTTATTGTTTTCTGCTAACCCTTAACTCTGTGAGAAACATTTACTCATAGATTACAGTGTAGTATGTGGGTCTTTTTGTCATTAGCCTTATAGTAGCCAGTCAGAATAGTGTTTTCAAGGCAACTTGGACTTCTTTTCTTCTCCTCCTTCAGTGTTATGCCATTCATGACACTTGGGTCCATCACTTGCTATTTGTGTTTCATTTTGAGTCTTCCCATTCTGGTTGATTTAAAAAGAATTTTACATACAGGCACATTCGCTCTTCATGGTGTACAGTTTTTTACACTGCACTGCATTGTGAATCCACCATCACAGTCATGATTGAGCAGGTTGGTCTCCCCAAAATTCCCTGTGCAGTTCACCCTTCCCTTCACCCCCTCTCCTGGTGACCTCTGTGGTTTTAGGCTTTTGAGAATGTCATATAAACAGCATCATATGATACGTAGTTTTCAGGATCTGGCTTCTTTCACATTTCATCCAGCCATGTGGCTGTGTGCCTTGGCAGCATACTGCTTTGATTGCAGTATTGCACTGTAGGGATATACAATATTTTATTTAGCCATTCAGCAGTTGTAGGATATCCGAATTGTTTATGGGTTTTGTTAAAGTTGAATAAAGCTGCTATGCACCTTGGCTTTACCTGAGCAAAACTTTCTCTTTTCCTTGAGTAGAAATTTAGAAGTGGGGTTGCCGGTCATGACAAATCTTAACTTTGTGAGAAATTGCTGGCCTGGTATCTGTGGTGCCTGTGCTGTTGGCCCTGTACTAGCAGTGTGTGAGGCCGCAGCTCCGCCTTCTCAGCACTCTGGGTCTAGTGTTCTGGACTTAGCCACTGTGGGAGGCATGTGTGTTGTGTGTTGGGGTTTCAGATGTGCAGCCACCCAGGCCTCCTGTCTCCAGCTTCAGCCCCCCAGGTCTGCTTCCTCAAAAGGCCTACTGCGTCACACTGCATTTTGGATTTTTCTGTTTCTCTGGTAATCACTGAGTTGCAGTCTGTTGTCTTCATCTGATTTCCTATGTATGTTACTCAAGCCTTAGCCCATTTTGTTTCTTTCCTCTTTTTTAATACACTTAAAAAAGCCCCAGGGTCATTTATCTTTTTTTTCTTTCTCCCAGGCTTCTTTTTCTTTCATTTTAGTGCTCTTACGACTTCAGGGAAATTCTGCACCTGATTCGTCTGAAGCATTGTAGCTTGACTAGAGCAAAGAAGAATTACTAAGCAGTAATGGTCTCAAAGGTTCTTTAATACCTATGTGCTATTGGCATCTAAAACAGGGAATTGGGGGGCTTGTGGGTAGAGCAGGAGGGAGGGCCAGGCAGGCAGTAGTGAACACTTGGTGGCTTTGAAGACTGACATTTGGGCTGAGCCCTCCGTGTTCTTCTTCAGAGTCATCACCCCTGCTGCATGGTATTATCACATGGTGGTCACTCTCAATGTGTGGTCCTTCTCTGATTATGTTTCTTCTCTATTTCTCCTTTGTTTTTTAATTACTTTTCTGCTAAGAATGTAGCCTTTATGTGCCCCAGACCTCAATTTCTCTTCTACTCTTCATGGTTTAGTGGTTTCTGATCACTTTCCTCCTGTCAGTTGTATGCAGGACTCAGAGGAATGGGGTGAGAGAAAGGAAAGTCATTGCTGGTCTTTGGGTGAAAAGTGTTTTACCTATTCCATAATTTCCTTGGTTCTGCTGGAAACTTGTATTTGAGTGAGGCAGTGGGATCTGAAGGCAGACCTGTTTCATCTGTGGAATGCAGAAGGTGTTTCCTAAGGGTGTGTATCACGGACTTCCTTGTCCAGACTGTACGGAAGCAGTGAGTTTTGGTATAGAAATGCATAGATTGATCCCATGATAGAAATCCCATTGTGGCATCCTAAAGCATCTTAATAGTCTGAAATGATGGATCCTTCAGCAAGATGATTTGGGACAAAAGAGAACATGAGACAAAAAACTACTGCTTCCTTGAGGATGGAAAAGAGGTGTTTCATCTGCTACACATCTGAGGAACTTCTGGGACTTGCTCTGTGGCCAGCATGACTCAGAGTGGATCATCACTGCGTTGTGACTTCTGAGGAAGGAAAGCTCTTTTAGATTTATCAATAGAAGTAGACCCTTCACAGGAAAGGAGGGGTCACAAAGAGAGTGACTTTTCTGAGAGGCACAAAGCCCTGCTAAGGTCTGGTTTCTCTTTTGGGCATGGCTCCTGAAGAGGGATGTTGGGACCCTGGGGTGAGAAGTCATGTTGGTGAAGGGAGCACAGAAACAGTCTCATACTCTTTTCATCTTAGTTATATCCACTATGCTGAGGTGCTGGGTATAGTGGTGAGAAAAGATGGCCTGGCCATTAACTCGCAGTCTGGCAACTAAAAGAGGTTGTACTGATCATCAGGGCAGTATTGTCTGGGGATTGGGTGGGCACCAACCATCCATGTTATTTCAATAAACTCTGCAAGATTGAGGAATAGAAGCAGTAGGGAAACAGACTTTGTCACTGTTCTCCCAGTTTGGACCCTATTGCAGTGGACAGAAATGTGGCTTCCTGGACTCTGATGACATTGTGACTATGCTGTGCATGTCCCCCTTGGTCAATGGCCTGACCTCTCCATTGTGGAACAGAAGGATGATAATTGTTGCCAACAGTAAGACTTCTTGTGTGTGTTCAGAAAGTACCCAAATGGATTCAAAGGAATAATTAGCGTATCCTGTTAGATATGAATCTTAATTCCTAAATTACATATTTAGCATATGGTCCAAAATAGCACTTGTAATGGCAACATTCAATTAGTGAGTTAAAAAAATGTATATTATTGCAACATTCTCTGTGAGTTTTATTTAGAGGTTTCTAAATTTAGTGCTATAAAAACACAGAAGTGTTTAAAACTGTTTAGACCCACACAGCCGCACTGAGCTCTATGCTAAATGTCCTATGTTAACCAGGAAGATGACTGTAGAGAAGTCTTTTGATTTATTCCTGTAACACTGAAACAAGGAGATGCATAGCTGAGATTGTCGCTGGGATCCATAGGTCCGGGCATCCCTGCTGTGGAGTCTGATGTTTGGAGAGTCCTTAGGTCCCACTTTGAGTGTCCTTGTGGGGCTGACTAGCATGGGGCCCAAGGAGGATAGTTCCCCTCCTGCCATGACAGTGTCAGATTTGTATGTCATCCCTGTGATGTTCTCTTACAGTCATTTCCCTGTATCTGGTTCTGTTGAGCTCCAGTGGAGTCACGGGCAGGTTAGAGCAGGAATCGTCCACACTGACAGGAAGAAACTGAGCTCTGGGGAAGCTGCATCTCTGTGGGCATCTGAGGGCTTGCTTTGTCTCTGAAGAAGGATCAGCACTGGAGTACCGTCTCGAGAGTTCTCACCCTAGGTGGGAGATTCGAGGAGCTGGCCCCAGATGCCAGGCTTGTTTTCTGGTGGGAGTCAGAGAAGTGAACACAGAGGACCAAGAGCAATAGTCCACTGTGCCTGGGGCTTTGAGCTGTGGAGGGGCCTGAGAAGGCTAAGGTAGGCTCGAGATGCATTAGAAACGGCTGGGTAGAGCTAAAGCCCATGCTTGGTGGTGCCTGCTGGTTAGTCCTGTGTTCTTTTTTGGGGGGGGAGGGAGACAGAGTCTCTCACTTTGTTGCCATTGGTAGAGTGCTATGGCATCATAGTGCGCAGCAACCTCAAACTCTTGGGCTCTAGTTGATTCTCTTGTCTCAGCCTCTCAAGTAGCTGGGACTACAGGCGCCTGCCACAATGCTGGGAATTTTTAGAGACGAGGTCTTGCTCTGTCTCAGTCTGGTCTCCTGACCTCAGGCAATCCACCTGCCTTGGCTTCCCAGAGTGCTAGGATTATAGGCGTGAGCTACCACTCCCAGCCTAGTCCTGTGTTCTTTCTGCTGCCCCTTGCTGATGGTCCTGCACTCCTAGGGCAAGTGCCATTTGAAGGAGGAATAGAATTTGATTGGGCCAGTCTCTTGGAGACTACGTGGGATCCACTTCTGGCAGTTGCCTGCCTGTGTCTGTACCTTGTAAGGAAACATAGAGGTTGAGCAGTTACCCAGTGCTGGTGCCTTTGTTGTTTCCACTCTAAAAGGAAATAAAAGTTTCTCACCAACTTCAGGGAGAGACCGGAGTACAGATTCCTCCACCTCCCAGCCCTGGATCCGTGTGAAAAGCGGTCTTCCTGGTAATCAAGTGTTTACAGAGAAAGGCTTTGTTCAGACCCTTTCTGGGGCTCTGTATGTTTAAACAAAGAGCTTTTTAGACCTAAACACAGATGTTCATTTGAAAATGAAAAATCAAATTAAGCGGAACCAGCCTTTGAAAGTTAATGCCCTATAGCTAGTACAACAAAAGGAGAAAAACACTGTGTTGTAAATTTCACTTAAATAACTTTATTTTAAATAAAGTTTTAAACTAAAAAAGTGTCATTTGAAAGCCGCTTGTCTTTCTCTCTCTCCTCCAATGGAACATCTGTGCTTATTCTGACGCGGTTGAATGACATGAATTAAACTAAAACCGTTGGAGTGCTCTTTTTACCATAATTATACCTTGTTCATTTCTGAGACACAATGCGGGGATGAAATGCCAATTAAGCCTGGTATGTTAATGAGGTGGAGCCTGAATAGTGATCAGAGCGGACACGAATCCCACCGGAATTGATTTGCTACACCTCCCAAGTTTGTTCTGTTTTAATAAAAATGTTATTATATACAATGAAAATCTTTATTCTCTCCTTATATTTTTAAATGATCCATTTGGGGGCTTTTTGGTCAGCAAGTTTTAAAATAGGCATCTTCTGGACACCTGGATGGGTGCTTAAAGTGTCCCTTGAGTATCTCAGTGGGGGTCACTGGTATCTCTAGCCGTCGTGGATCTGGACCCTTCTGAGGAGGGCTAAGGTGTTGCTACAGGGCTTTGCCCACAATTTGCTTTCTGTGACAGGTGCTAGGCGCATCTCCCACAGGGGTCCACTGTGAGCTGTGTGGCAGCTAAGAAATCCATATTTTTACCCAGGCCTGTTCCCACTCCCCACCCCCCATGCCTGCTAATGAGAGAAAATAAGTTGTAGGAAGGATTGTGAAGAAGCCCCCCATGAGATGAGAGAATGGTAGGGCAGGAATGGCAGTCATGGGGTGTCCCATCCATAGTGTGCCCAGATTACCTGTCTCAGGAAATGTGCGCACAAGGCCCGCACAGCCCAGTTTCCTGGTGCCCTGCTGTCCCTCAGACCTTCCTGGCTACTCAGGGGATCTGGGTGTCCCAAATGGCCAGGGGCTGAGCCTGATGGTCTACTTGGGGGCGGTTTCAGGCTCTGGGCTGGGCCTCTGAAGACATGCAGTACCAGCCCCCAGTTCATTCTTTCCTCCCTGGACTGAGAATTCTTCATGAGTACAAGGGGCAGCCTCATCCCAGCACCCCAGGGCTCCAGCAGGGCCTGTGCCTGCAGTTCTCAGACAAGCCCAGGAAGGTCTCTATTGAGAGTCTCTCCTGCCTACAGGGGCGATTTGCTCTCAGGTGAACAAGAGCTGGGTCTTAGGCCAGAGGACTCAGGATGGAAGTCTCTTCCAGCTCCTGGGAAAGCCAGCCCCTGCCAAAGGAGATTAAAGTGAGACTCTCCCTCTTTTTGTTTTGACTCCCATATTCCAAAACGGGCTAGTTTCTTGTGCAAGACTTGCAGAAGATGTGAGTGAAGGTAGGTTGTGCTGTGCTTGGCCATGGGTGGGAGCTGGAGAAGAAGGAGGTGGTGGCCTCTTAGGAAGGGGCTGTTTGTGTGCATGTGAGCCTGCCTTTACCCTCACCTTCTCTGGCAGAGTTGAGTTGGTGTCTGCTCCTCAATTAGGAAGCTAGGTGGTGTGGAGCCCTAGCAGAAGTCATGGAGCTTAGGGGTAGTCCTAGGAGCAAGCCGCCTCTGGGTCAGTATGAAGGGTGGGCAGATGGGAGGGTCAGAGTGCTGAGCAAATCCTGTGGAGCCAGGGTTTTCTTGCCTTCTGCCCAGGGGCACTGACCTAGCAGAGGGGTGAGCTGCTAGATGTTCCATAGCTGAGGGCCTGATTCCCAGCCCAGGTCAAGGAGGGGCAGGGTTGTTTGGGGCACTGGGAACAGACTACCCCAGGAGGAAAGTGGCAGGTGGCATCTGTGATATTGGGAGTGGAGGCTCTTTCCTGCTGCTGTCAGCTCTTTTCTTATTCAGCTCCATAGTAGGGGTGCAGGCTTGGGGCAGAGTGACTGAGAGGGAAGAGAGGTAATTGGTGGGAGTGGGTCCCTGACTGGACATCTTGCGTGCTGAAACCATCTGCTTTCATCTGGAAGATAATTTTTTTCTGTGGGGGGAGGGATAACTAAACCTGTGCTCTCAGGTTCTGAGGACTGTCCATTTTGCACGGACCAGCTCCTCTGTTCCTTCCCGGCCTCAGGGCACATGGAGTGTGTGCGTGGTTACCTGCATACTGCTTTGGTACAACTCTCCTCTCTATGTGGCCTAAAACATGTGCTTGCTGTTTGGTCACTCCTCAGCTTGGACCCTTGAATAAAGTCCCGTGACTTCCAGTAAAATCCACGCTTCTTCTCTGACCCAGCGTGGGCCGTCTCTGCCTCCTGTGTGGCATCACTGTTTCTCTGGCCTGGTCTGTTCTTGAGGCCTGCCTGTGCCACGCTCTTAGCTAGATCCTATTCCCTGCTGCCCTACCCAGTTTTGTTGTTTTATTTTAAGGTCTTAGCAGAGACCTTCTGGTCTGTTTACCAACACATTCCTAAGCACGACCATACCATGTGAGATTGTGAGTCCCTTTTTCACCCAGGCTGCAGCAGCAGAGCCAGTTTCTTATCACCAACCGGATGGCCTTTCAGAGTAGCCTCTCCCTGATTCCGGGGTCTTGGCCCTTCAGCTGTGGCAGGGATACATCTCCTGGCAGGCTACACGGGGGTATAATATGTAGGAGGTGAGCAAGCGGTCTCTTTCCTGGTTTTACAGGAGGAGTCCCCAGAGCTTGGGTCATACGGCCCTGGACTGTGCAGCACATGCTGGCTGGAGAGGCAGCTGCAGGCCCAGCCTGCATGGCCATGTGAGGCCCTGGCGTGGGAGCTGGGGTGATTTATGTGACCCGTGCTCGGGTAATTAAAATGGGATTTGGCATTGAGGTCTCTCACAGCAAAGGCATTGGGGATGTCAGAATGAGGCATGTAAGTGTAAAGCAGTTATGTTTTCAGGTTAAGAATTTAACGAGAAGTAAATTCATTTAAACTGAAGAGCTGGCTTAAGGGGACCTTCCTCCACAAAAATCTGTTGTGACTCTCCCTGCTGCTGACATTTCATTCTTCCTCATTTGAGTCCCAGCCGTCTCCCATGGGAGAGTGTGGTTTCTGAGCTGCCAAGTGCTGTTGCTTTAGCCTACTATAGGCACTAACATGTTTGATGTGTGGATCCAGGCTCTAAAGCAACAGGCCTACTGCATGTGCCAGACCCTGTCCCCCTTGGTCTGCTGTCAAGCGTTGTGCAGCAGGCAGAGACTGCCTTCGTGCCTTTTCTTTCAGGGGTTTGTCTGCCTTCAGGAGCCTGTGCAGTGTCTTTCAGGTTGGGCAGGACCCCCTACAGGTGTCTGAGCTGGCCCTGGAGGGTACTGTGGTCTGCCCTTTCCCTGTCCAGCTCCAAGTAGAGCCCTGGCCAGTGCTGGTGTTAGTCCAGGATTCCAGCTATCACACCACAGTGACTTTAATAACAGATATTGCCTGTTGTGTGGCCAGCCTGGATAGCCCTGGTCATTAGTTATCTGGATGGAAACGCTTTGCTTGGGGCAGCTGAGGAGTGTACTTCTTATCTTCACAGGATGATTTCCAGGCACTGCCTGCATGTTTAATTCTTCCCTCTGTTTCTGGGGGCCACTCTCTCCCATGCCTGGGAGGGCATGCGATCAGAGCTAGGAATGTGTGTTGGTCTCCACACGTCCCCTGTGTTTCTCTGTGGTATTTCCCGAGTGCAGACACCATCTGTGAGACCGTTGCTCTGCTTGGGGACTGCAGGGAGCTGCCTGGTGTGGTACGGGGGCTTCTGGGAGGGTCCCTATTAGCAGAGCAGTGGCTAGAGCACTCTGGCGGGGCTGCCTTCCCTTTCAACACCCCTCCAGTTGTTGTCCCTTGGGACCTGGTGTGAGTGTCTACTGCTTATGCTCCCCAGCTTCTGAGGGCTACAAGCTTAGTGGAGTCTGCAGGTTCGCTTTTGTGCCTGACCAGCTTTTTTTGCTCTGGTGTGCTGAGCACTAGGAGTTTAAGGACCCTGCTCTAGTGAAGTGTACTTGGGGAGGAGGGCAGTATATTCACTGCAGCCACTATTTCCTTCCCTCCGTCCTCTCATTTGCTCATTCATTTATTCTTTCAAACAAAAACACATGCAGTAAGCATTACTGTGTACCATATGCCACCTGCCGAGGCCACGAAACAGACAAAGTCCAGGCCCTCAGTAACCGGGAACCAAATGCCAAACAGATCAACAAGGATTGTCATGCTTGTGCAGAACAAGCCCAAGATATGACACAAGATAAAACTGGAACTCAGTGAAGTAGGAATGGCCTCTCAAAGAGGTGGAGGGTAAGTCCGAGCTGCTCATGTGTAGGGTGGAGAGGGCAGGATAGAGAACAGTATCCTAGGCAGAGCAAGTAGCATGTGCAAGGACCCCAAGACAAGACAGACCACATATCTCCTGGGATAGGTCAGTAGTTGTGCAGCAGGATCCCGTGCCTGGCCAGGGTGTTGGCAGCTTCACAGAGGCTGCCTCCTCTGTGTTCTGGAGCTGATGTCCTCAAAGGGATCACTGCCACCTTTCAGAGCCTGTTGTATACATTTACTTTATACTCCTAAGGTGGAGACCCCTGCCCTCATCCTCAAGGCTTGGCTTTCTGATTGAGAAGGGGCCAGGAGAAGATGGGAGTTGTCTCTGGAATGGTAAGTATGTATGATGGTAGTGGTGAGGGTCATGGTGATTGTAGTGACAGTGGTGGTGAGTGCAGCAACAGGACTTGTTAGCGCGTGAGAGTCTGCCCCATGTGACCTGGTGCCAGGGCTGGCAGTGCTCTGTCATCCAGCCTTGCTGCATTCTCTTCTAACAGGTAGAACCTTCGTCCCGTGTTAGACAGAAGAGGAGAGGTCAGAAGTCAGTGAGGCTTGTGACCTTCCCACTACCTTACCTGGCAGACTCAGGGCCCCAGCTAAGGTCTTTTTGACTGCATGCCCATACCTTGTGTGCTGTATACTTGCTCACACCTCCTTCTACTGCCAAGCATGCCTGTGGTGAGCACCTGTAAGCACAGTGCTGGCTGGGATTGCAATGGGGACTAAATCCCAGAGTTGTTGGCTTAGTGGGCAGGTAATGCAAGCACCATTCCCTTTGGGAAACTGATAGGAGAAAGTATCTCTGCCCCTCAGTGATGGGTACTTAGCCTGTAGATGTGGAATGCTGCTGGCCATCTCACTGGAACACAGTGAGCGTGGCCTCTCTTGGCCAGCAGACCTTCATGATGAAAGGGACAGTGCTTGAACTGCGTATTTACAGTCCTATAACTGGCAGGAGAGTGTTTCCAGTCCCTGATGACAAAGGATTATAAATCTTTTCCCATTAAAGGGGAACAAATTTCTGAGGGTAGGAAGAAAGCAGTTGAAAACAAATTGGCAGCACCCCCCTTCCTTTTGCTGATGGGGAAAGTGGTTAATTAGGTGATTTTTCTCTTCTTCTGACACGTGCAAATGAGACTCCGTTAATAACTGAGCTGTTACATAAATGATAAAATTTTAACACCAATGTCAAATTGTCAGGCGTGCCTACAGAGTGAAGGTGAGGCTAGAGGAGAGATGCCAGAGGGTCCCTCACTCCCGCCTGGCACGTCTCTGGGGCTCCTGGAGCCACCCCCTCCACAGTCACCAGGGCTTACCCCTTCAGGGCCAGATTAATTATTTAAAAATGATAATAAAAACAGAATGCGTTGTCAAGATGAAGTTAGGATATGCAGCCAGGACTTGAGGTTCAGGCACGCTAAGCGTCCCAGTTTTTCCCTTGCTTGCTGTGTGCTGGCCTAGGTTCTGCTGTTTTTAAGGTCTTGTCCTGGTTTGCATGAGAATCCAGGACCACTGATAAGCACCCCAGGCCTGGCCTGCACTACTCTGGGTCTGGGCTCAGAGCTGGCCAAAGGGAAGCAGAGGGATACAACTGGTGGGAGAGTATGTGCAGTGGCCACTGCACCACTCTCTGCTGGGTAGGCCCTGTTTGCTGTCAACTTGTAGACCTAGACCCTGCCTTAGAAGACCTTGGCATGGTCAAATTCAACCGTGGTGCATCCACCCTTCAGGAAATAGGTTTTTTGTGCTCAGAAGTGCCCAGCTGTGGCATACTTTTAAATCTCTGTCAAAAAGCTTGAGTCTAAAAGGCTGCCTTACTCTTTCATTGGGTTTCAGGAATAAACAAGAACTCAGAGATGTAGTCAGGTGGGATTTGTCAGCTCTGCTCCGAAAAAGACTATGCTTCTGAGTCTTTTCCCTCTGTGTTCGCTGCCAGCCTTCAGAAATCACTCAAGGTTGTTGAAATCACTGGTTGCTGTAGCCCCAGTGAACCAATGTGCACCTATCTCTAAAACTTCAACTATTGTATGGATTTACTGTACCTTTCATTCCTATCTATACACCTTTGTCCCAAGACTGTTTGAGGGCTTGTCTAGTGGAAAGAGAAGAGAAATGATCTCCCAGTTTGGGCTTCTGGGGATTTGATATCTCCCAACTTGATGTGCTCACTTTTGTCCACAACTCCAGCCTGGCCTCTGGGTGGCAGATTGCTAGTACATAAAGACTAGTAGTTGTCTCTCTTGAAAATTTAAAATGAGATTTCTTTTTTTTTTTCTCTAGTTTCTGGCCAGGGCTGGGTTTGAACCCGCCACCTCCAGCATATGGGGCCAGCGCCCTACTCCTTTGAGCCACAGGTGCTGCCCTGAGATTTCATTTTTTAAATAAAAAGAAAAAGAATACTTGAGCATTTGCATCTGGGAGATAGCAGAGATTAGAAATGTTACTTATCTCTGTTGTACAAAAGAAGGCAGAGAGAGGGGAATGATTTGCTGTTGAATACTAATGAGCATAGGCAGCATGGGCTGTGTGGGGAGGTCACTCTTTCTCAGGAGCTCAGAGGGCCTTCAGTCAGGTGCAGTAAGAGCTGGGAACGTACACCTCAGAAGGGACAGTGGTGTCGGCCACTGCACTTTGACCATGTTGAATTCCAGGACTCTGGTTTTAATGGTGCCTTGGTCAGTGTTCCTCCCCAGGGCACAGTCGGGCCATGTACCCACTGTCCTGAGGGACATGAGGGCTTCCGTGCCCCTTAGAGATGATGCTTGCCCCCTCAGCTGTGTGCTCCCAGGTCCTGTGGTGCCATTGCTCTTGCTGTCAGTCTTACTGGGCTGCCTGCCACTCCCTGATGTTTTGCTGTTCTGCTGCCAGAACACCAGTACCCACCTTCTTTTTTTAGTAGCTCAGTGGAGGTCTAGTTCAAAATGGTGTCTTTTCTGAACTCTTTTTTTTTTTTTTTTTGGTTTCTCCATTTCTCCTTGGGCCTGCCCCGATGGCAGGTCAGGACACTGGTCCTTGGGGATTGGTGTGGTGAGGACCCCTGGAATGTCATGCACCTGGGTGTGAGTCTTATTTCTTGGCCACTCAGGCAGACCACCTTTCTCTCCTCTGTTCCCTCCTTGGAATGTGCAGGTATGTCACATGATGTACTGTTGGCTCACCTGTCTCCTGTAGCAGGGACCACTCCCCTCCAGCTAAACTTTGTCTTGCTCACTCTGGGTTCTCTGTGATCATAGCTGGGCTGGGCACACCTGTCTGCAGCTTTGTACAACTTAACTGTTCTTTTCAAGGAGGATCCCTTTAGTGTAACTCACTTTCCAAACTTGCTGACCAGGCAAGACTACATATGTGTGTGTGTGCATACTTGTGTACGTGTAGAGTGACATGTTACACCTGGATGACTGTGCTACCACCTATGGCAGCATTCCATGGGACCATAGGAAGCAGTGCAGAAGGTTTAGGCCTCTGCTGTCTGAGGCTGTGTTGAAGACTCCTGCCTACCTTCCATGTAGTTTGTCACATAGGGTTTAAGAGGCCTGGGAGCTTTTGTTCCCCACTTGACTAAGTTCCTCACTGGGCTGAAGCAATAGCTGGTGGGCATAAGCCTTGTCCATGGTGGACAGGTAATTACCTAGTCTTTGTGTGCCAAGGCCTGGCTGTATTACTGGTGTCCTCAAACAGCCGGGCTTTGGCAGAGAGGTCAGTGCTGTGCAACGTCAGCTAGTGACACCAATACAGCAAGGCCATTCTGAAGTCCTCTGAATTGAGGTTATTCTGAGTATGTCTCCAAGGTCCTGAGATTACAGGGTAAGTTTCACTATTTGCCTTCTAGATTCTAAGAAGACAGAGCTACATAGACTAGGCCAACTTTACAAGTGATTCAGCTTACTTCTGCTTGTCAGAAGTGAAACTTTTATTCACTTCTATCCTACTTTGATCCCAAAAGGTCTTGTATTGGTGTGCATGACCTCTTGTTGGTCTGGGATGCCTGTGAGCAGCAGTCTGTGGCAGGCTTGTCTGCTGTTGGGGACCCTGTGGTCCCCCACCAGGTTGCTGGGCCCTCGCTCTTGCTGAGGGCAGGCTGCTGGGCCCTCCGTGCAGGGGCTGCTTGTGATCTTTGTGGATGTGTGTGGTCCCTTTTCCCTGCTCCTGGGCTTTCCCTGCTATTGTGCCAGGCCCTGCTAGAGGAATACAGGTTTCCCACATTATGTCCCGAGGGTCCTGAGGTCTAAGAGGCAGATGGTATAGCTGAACCCACTTGGGCCGTGCAGCAAAGTCAGAGCAGCCTAGCCTCCTCTGGATCCTACCTTCCCCAGGGCGCTTTAAATCCTTCTGCACTGCTGGAGGCCTCTGTCCTGGCTCACTCTCCTCCCCTCTTGGCACCCACACTGTGGTCTGGGCAGCTCACATGAGTGCTGTGTGTTCTCCGCCTGGCACCATGTGCTGCTTGCATGCCCTGCTGACCCTCCAGAAGTCTGGCATCCTACCCTTGTGGAATTGAGACCCTGAAGGCCTTCTCTCAGCCAAGCTGCTTCTAATCCTGTGCCCTCACTGTCTTAGGTGACTTTCTATAGTTTGCTGCCTGGGTTATTGCTCATATTTCTCAGAATTCTCCATAAGGAAGGTGGCTCTGTCCCTTCTGCTGTGGTGTGGCACAAGATGACTAGGGTGAGGTCCCTTGTCAGAGGCCCTTTGGGGAGAGAGGACTCTTGACTGGGTGTTCCCAGACTGAACTGCTTGCATTGGCCTCAGATAAAGGAGATCTTAGTGGTTACCTACTGTCCTGTGTCTTAGAAACCAGGGACTTCAGCCTTGAGCAGGCTGAGCACTTTCCAGGATTGTGTGGTGGAATGTGACTGAGCTGGTGTCCTCATGGGGCTGCCTATTTCTCCATTCACGTCCTTGTCCCAGCAGCTGGTATAGTGGGTGAGGTCAGTGAAACTTGCTTCCTCCTATTTGTTGTTTTCAAGATGTCATTACATAATTAGTCCTGATTGATCTGGGGCAAGGGAGCAGATTTCAGTTGCCTGAGACCCTCTGGGGGTACCCTATCCCTTATGGAAGCAAAGCCCGCCTTGGGGAAGACATGGCCCTGCCTCACTCCTTTCCTTCAACAGCTGACCTCACACTTGGGGCTGCCAGCCAGCGTGCCACAGATGCTTCTTGTGCCTTGACTCTAGAAATCATTTGTAGGCATTGTGGCTTCCAGAAGCATGTTCCTGCTCCCCTCCATGAGCAGCCCCTGAACCATACAGCTCAGCCTTGTGCTGTATGCCTAGCTCTGTGTGCTCGGCTCTGCATGCTCTTGCAGGCAGGTTATTACAGTTGCTTTTGAAGGAAATGTGCCTCTATCCACCAGGTGTTGCTGCCATCTCAGTAGCCTGCCTCACCTCTGACCATTTTAAGAGGTGGTCATTGTGTTGCCTTCTTTTTTAACAGTGACTGCCTTTTTAGGCCACAGCCGATCTCCATTTATAACTTGGGAGCTGCACTAGTCAACTTGGTCTGCTTTGCATCTCTTTTGTTATTAGAAATTAAGGGGAATGTGTATGTAGCAAAAGGAGTAAGTGTTTTGCTCTTCTATTAAAAACTCTTTTTGAAGACATTTCATTTTATTGTATCTTTTGCTATTTAATAACTTTTCATTTTATTTTTCTACCATTTTACTGAAGTGCAGTGTGTATAAGACACCTGCATGAGTTGTCAGTGAACACGTGCACGTCCCCAGCACCAAGTGAAGCAGAGTGTGACCAGCTCTTGGAGCCTCCTGTTGTTGCTGGACATTCCCATCCAGGCTCCCAGCAGGTAGGGGTCAGTGGTGCCCATTTGGTCATTACATAAATGGAATCACATGGTTTCCTTTGTGCAGGAGCCCCACCAGCCCTCAGGATGTGCTTTTGCATGTGCACATCCATCCTGTCCCTGTCTCTGCCTCGGGGCCTTTGCACTTACCACTGCTCTTTATGGAGCGCTCGCTCTTCATTCAGATAACTCAGCCCTGCTGATTACTCCCTAACTTTATTTACCTGCTCAATGAGCCCTCCCTTCCCTCTAACCCCCCATGTAAGAATGAGGCACTGTCTTCTAGAACATTTTCCTTCTCTGTACACCTCTGCCTTGCTTATCTGCATGTTTTGCTCACGTGTCTTGTTTCTTATCTCTGCTCTCTCACCTGAATGGCAGCACTGTGGCAACTGTGCTGCAAACCCTCCCTGATGCCCAGTGGATAGTCAGGCATCCTCTATTGAGGGTGTGGATGAATGTTTAATTCTGGGTATGAGCTGCAGTTTTAGCATCTTGATGGGGCACTGGGGTGCCCTCCAGCGGCAGCTGTCTGCCCACATGGACCATGGGCCAGTCCCTGCTTAACCTGCTGTGGTGGCTGCCCCTCATGTCTAGCATCAGGGCCACACAAGTCCATGAGTGTACGCTTGCTGGTGGAGGCACATCTGAGGACTGCTGGTAGGCCCGGTCCTGCTTAGTATTGTGCATCCTTGGTTTATGCCTTCCTGGGCTCTGCAGGTTTGAGAGATGATCACTTGTACCTGGGTGGCATTTAGAGTTTTGAAGAGTTCCCTCTGGTTTTGTTTGTTCTCCTCTCTCAAGGGTTTTCTTGTCTTTTTTTCTTTTCTTTTTTGAGACAGAGACTTAAGCTGTCACCCTGGTAGAGTGCTGTGGCATCACAGCTCACAGCATCCTCCAATTCCTGGGCTCAAGCAAGTCTCTTGCCTCCGCCTCCCAAGTAGCTGGGACTGCAGGCGCCCGCCACAACGCCTGGCCATTTTTTGGTTGCAGCCGTCATTATTGTTTGGCGGGCCCGGGCTGGATTCGAACCCGCCAGCTCAGGTGTATATGGCTGACGCCTTAGCCCATTGAGCCACAGGCGCCGAGCCAGGATTTTCTTGTCTTTGGAAGCAGTTTCTGGCTGTTTGGTGGTGACCTGACTTTTCTGACTGTGCTATCCCAGCTGATAGCGCCTCCTTAGGTGTTGCCTGGCCCAGTGTGGCTTTATCGCCATGCCTGGGTTCCTTATTCTGTGTTCCTTTGAAAGTGTTCCAAGGGTACGCTTGATTCTCTGTGCTTCACCGGCCAGTGCCACCGGTCATGAGGTGCATGGGGGTGCACATATCTGCTTCCTGCACGGTTTGAATGATGGCTGTGTTCCCACACCTGGGAGGAAGGAAGAAGGGAAGTGAAAAGGATGTCAGCATTTTATTTGAATAATTTTTTGGGTCTGATTATAAAAAGGAATACAGTTTCATTTAGAACATTTGACAATGTAGAGGAAACAAACAGAGAAGATGTGAATAAAGGTTTCCCACAATCCTCTGCCCAATGAAAACCCACTTTAAATGTGTTGGCTTAGATTCTTCCTGACATTTTTATATAGAAACAAGTTTTTCTGATGTAGTTTTTAGGAAAAAAAATATACGCACCAGTTGGTGAGTTGTCCTCTTATTATTATTAATTTTTTTTGAAGTAGAGTTTATTCGGTCACCAAGGCTAAACTGCAGTGTTCTCAGCCTAACTCACTGCAGCCTAAAACTCCTGGACTCAAGTGACCCTCCTGTCTCAGATTCCTAAGGAGCTATATAGGCATGAACCACCATGCCCAGCTAATTTTCTACTTTTTATAGATATAGGGTCTCACTCTTGCTCAGGCTGGTCTTGAATTCCTGAGTTGAAGTAGTCCTCCTGTCTTAGCCTCCGTAGGAGCTGAGACTACAGGCAGCCTGCCATAATGCCTGGCTAAGTTTTCTGTTTTTAATAGTGATAGGGTCTTGCTCTTGCTCAGGCTGGTCTTGAACTCCTGAGCTCAAATACTCCTCCCGCCTTGGCCTCCCAGAGTGCTAGGATTACAGGCACAAGCCACCATGCCCAGTTGAGTCTACTTATTTTATCTAATATTTTGTGAATGTTTTCTATATTAAATATTCTTTAAAATGTAACTTTTTGGGTATAAACTATCTTCTTTATGAATACTTTATTTAACCAACCTCTTATTGTTAAGTATTTGATTGTTTCTAGTTGTTCACTAGTATAAATAACACTCCAATTAATACACATGTTCCCAATCTTTGCTTGCATCATTGATTGCTGTTCAAAAAGCATGTACATTTTTAAAGATGCCAATAATTTCTGAAGGTTTAGCCAAATACTTTTATATGCATTATCTTGTTAATATTCAAGAAGTCCTTTTGATCTTCTAGAAGAAAATACGGGAGAAAATCTGCATGACCTTGGGTTTGACAATGAGGTTTTAGATACAACACCAAAAGCAAAGTCATACAAGAAAAAAATGGATAAATTTGCCTCATTAAAAACTTTTGCTCTGTGAAAGATATTAAGAGAATGAAAAGACAAACCAGATACTAGAATAAAACATTTGCAAATTACATATTTGATAAGGAACTTGTATCTAGAATATATAAAGAACTCTTAAAACTCAATAATAAGAAAATAACCTAATTTAAAAAAACGACAAAAGATCTGAAAAGACACTTCACCATGGAATATATCCAGAGGGCAAATAAGCATAAGAAAGGATGCTCTGTATCTATATTATTTGTCCTTAGGGACTTGCAAATTAAAACAATAATGAGATACTGCCGCTCACTCATAGAATGGCTAAAAATCCTTAAAACACTGACAACACAAAATTTTGGTTAGGATGTGGAACAATAGAAAGTCCCATAGCTAGTAGGAATGAATGCAAATGGTCTGGCCACTTTGGGAGAGAGTTGGGCAATTTCTTACAGAGCTAAGCATAGTCTTAATATGACCCGTCAGCTCCATTACCCACATGAATTGAAATTTAAGTGTCCTGGATGAGGATGTTTATAGTAGGTTCACTTATAGCTACTAAAAACAAAGCACCCAAAATGCCCTTTTAACAGAGGAATGGATAAACAAACTGTGGTACTTCCATACATTAGAATTCTATTCTGTAATAAAATGGAAAGAGGTATTAATTCACATGACAACACAGAAGAATCTTGAAATCTTTTTACTAAGTGAAAGAAGCCAGACCCAAGAGGTGAAATGTTTTCTGATTGTACTCACATGATGTTCTGGAAAAGGCAAAACTGTAGACTGGAACATGGATTAGTTGTTATTAGGGGTTGGGGTGAGAGGGGTGGTTGATTGCAAAGGGGACCTGTGGAAGGACTTTGCTGTATGATAGTGCTGAGGTGGGCATGTGGCTCATGGCATGGGTCAGACCTATAGAACAGTGCAGTATAATATAGAGAGAACCTCAGCGTGTACAAAAAGGCAGGAAAAAGCCAACCGGGGTGGCAGAAGACCCAGGATGGAATCTAAGTGTGTTGTGAACTTGTGTTGTCGTTTTACTTAAGTGAATTGGGATGGAGACCTGACCTTGGTAACTTGAGAAAGAGTGTCGAGTGGGAGCTGCAGGGCTAAAGGCACAAGGAACACAGACCAAGCCCTGGGTTCCGGGTGGTGTGTTTAGTTCTCATGGGCACGAGGGCAAATAGGTTAGAAACTGTTTGATGTGTCCTGGGGTTGAACATGTCAGTCAGTGGATGTTGGGAACCAGATTTCAGTTGGAGAAGGTCACAGATCATAAATAAGGAAAGTTAGAGTGAACGGATAACTGAATAAACCAAAACCTGGAGTTCCGGTTGGCTCCATGTAATTACAAGTAGACAGAAGCTTGAGGAATTGCAGATCAGTGTATCTACACGCACAGGGCTGGCACACACCAGTAAGCAACCACTACTGGTAATGGGAAGCTGACCTAGGGCCCAGAGCTTGGTTTCTTCAATAAAAGGAACTCGGGATCCTTGGAGAAAGGTCTGGGTTTAGGGCTAGGGCGGGAAATACACACGGTGTGCCTGGTGCATTTTCTAATGATAGCAAGTAAAGGAGTGATCAATCAGTCAACAAAAAGATAAATAAATAACACACACACACACACACACACACACACACATATGGTGTCCATAAAGTTTGGGTGCAATTTAAAATAGCTTGACTTTGTAAATTGAACACAGACTTTATGGACACTCTGTATATGGCACATACACGGGACACAGAACCTAACCTGAGAGAACTCCCAGTCACTAGAGGTGGAACAGTCTGAGCAAGAAAAAAAGAGCAGCATTGACCATAACCCGAAGCACAAAATAAATGTTTGCAAATGATTGAATAAGTGGGGGCAGGGACCAGTTTTCCTTGTAGAAGAATTCCAGATAATCTATATAGTGCTCTTAAGAGGTGGAACTTACTCTTCCTCTTCCTACCCTAGGGTGTGCTAGACTTAGTGACTTCCTTCCAAAGAACAGAATACAGAAAAGGAAGAGTCACCTGAAAATGGAGAACCCTAGCAGATAGCTCCTTTGCTATGTGATAAATGGTGCCAATTACACGCACCTGAGTTCCCTGTGGTGCTGAGGATACTCATCTCTGTGGGTTCTTTCCAAAACCCATGATTCCAGTCCACTCACAGAGAAGTACAAGAGTCCAGTTGATGTCTGTCTTGATGAGTCTCCTCAAGACTGTCAGGGTTGGCTCAGTGCCCATGCACAGTGGTTAGGGCACCGGCCACATACACTGGGGCTGGTGAGTTTGAACGTGGCCCAGGCCTGCTAAACAACAATGACTATGACAAAAAACTAGTTGGGCATTGTGGCAGGCGCCTGTAGTCCCAAGCTGCTTGAGAAGCCAAGGCAAGAGAATTGCTTAAGCCCAAGAGTTTGAGGTTGCTGTGAGCTGTGTCGCCATGACACTCTACTGAAGGCGACATAGTGAGACGCTGTCTCAAAAAACAAAAACAAAAAAGACCGTCAGGGTTATGAAAGACAAGCCATGGCAGACAAATTGTCACAGTATAGAGGAGACTCAGGAGACATGACGACTGATGACTAGCTAGACGGGATTATGGAAGAGCTAAGTACATATATCTTGCTAGTAGTGGGTGAGGTCTAGGTAAATAGCCTGAAAGTTTGTCAGTGAAGATGTACTAGGCTGGATCTCAGTTTTGTTGCAGGTACTCTGGTGATGCAAGATGTTGGCATTGGGGATGCTGAGCTCGGGCCCATGGGAACTCGCTATAAATCCACAGTTATTCCAAAATCAGTCTATTAATTTAAAAAGCCCCTTGAAGTAAAGATCTTTATTATTTTACAGAGGCAGATGCAGAGGTTTTTAAAGTGTATAGGATGCTTGCCTGAGTTCTGTAGTGTGAACTGGCAGAATGAGAGCCATCTGGCAGTGGACCTAGAGCCTCCCTTCCCTCTGTTACGATTTGGCTTTGTTTTCCCCTGTTTGGCCTTTCCTCCCCCTTACCTCTATCTGAGAGCTTCATGGTGGGTGGAGGGGACGTTGTTCCACTGGGGGCCTTGTTCACTGTCCCCCAGTCCCCTGAGATGGGGTCTCACTGTGTTGTCCAGGTTGGTCTTGAACTCCTGGGTTCAGGTGATCCTCCTGCCTCAGCCTCCCAAGTTGGCTGAAACTTCAAGTGTTCACCACCATTTCTGGCTTGTTCACTTTTTAGATATATTTGGAGAATAGTACTGACTGACAATAACTTCCTTGTTAGGGAAGCTAAGTAGGACTGCCTGCCATCCCTGATGAGGGCACCCCTGTTTCCTGGCACTCATCTTTGTCTACCTGTTCCCAGTGGTTATGACCAGGCGATAGAAAACAGACATGGCTAAGGTTGTGTTACCTTTGCCTTTGGGGATGGCCAGGGTTCTTTCTACATAGTAGCTTTAAAGGTTTAGGGGAAAGCAAGCCTTAAACAGTTTTGATTTTTTTTTTTTGGCAGCCACACACACACCTAGACTTGAACTTGGTTTTTGAAGTAGTTTGTAATGTTATCATTCTCATCAGTGCAGGTAGGAGAGATAGCACTGGAGGGTCAATGGAATTAACTATACAATCTTGTATGTGTACAAATTTTTCTTTTTTGTGTGTACAAACTTTTAAAAACAATTTATGTTTTCCCATTTCCTGATTAATTTTCATATACTAACAGTAAAATTCACTTTTTATGAATTGACCAGTGCACTGAGCCCTGATACAGACAGATCCAATTCCTAAGAGCTCCCCGGGTAGCCCTCTGCAATTAGCCGGGCTCTGGCCACAACAGCCCTGTGCACAGATGAAGTGAAGAACTTTGTGAGGTTTGCAGCTAAGTTTCTGTATGGGTGGTCACCGTCTTCCCTGCACTTCTCAAGTGATTTTATTTTCTCTTCTTTTAAAGCTCTGTCCTTAACTCAGCTGGTACCTCTTCAGAGCTCCTGGGCTTGTCTGCCCCGATTGCTGGGCACCACACTCTTCTGCCCCCTCTCACTTCTAGTCTAAGAAGATCAGAGGAATTACAGAATGTCTACCCCATTGCTCTGTGGGCAGCATTTCCCTGGCCTCCCACACAGAGAACTGTTGTGGTGCCCCTGTGTGTGAGTTAGCCTTGGCTGCCCATTAGGTCTTTGTCTTACTTCTTGGCACTGACTGAGCCCTTTATCTGGAGTCTCTAATTACAGGGCAGTAGTAGCTTTTCTCTTTAATTACTAGGACCTTGCTAGTTTTATGACCCTGGCATAAGTAAGGTTTTCTTGGTACTTTAATGATTCTTTAATGAGTGCTGAGCACTTCCCTTTGTCTTACCTTTGCATTTGATGCATTTAACATCCTCCCTGTTAGTTACTCTTTCCTTACTCAGCCCTGTGAGGAGGGGTCATCTTTGTGAGGTTGCTTTCCAAATGCCCAGTAGTAGGTCTGTTGCTCAGGAGAGAAAGAGGTGATGATAGCCTTGCCCTGCTCTTTAGCAGCTTAAGGCCTCCTGGGCATAGCTGTGTTCCCATGGGAGCTGCCCACTGCTCACATAGATCCATCGGGAATTACAGCCTGGCCAAAACAATATACCATCTGACTTTTGCATTTTAGTTTTTGTTAGGTAAATATCTGTTAGGTGAAAATGGCATGTCAGTAGTTTTTTTTTTTTTAATTTTAAAGTTGTACCTAATTGAAGTATAAATTATGTATAGTAAAAAGCAGAAACCTTACTGTACAAACCCGTTGACATTTTTCATACATGTACATTCATATAACCACTGCTTATAATAAACTGTAGAGCATTTCCAGCACCCCAGAAATTAGATTCCCTGTGCATTTCCAGTCAGTACCCTCTCCATGTGGAGGAGACCACCGTTTGGCCCTCTCTTACCATAGGTAAGCTTTGCCTATTCATGAACTAAATAGAAATGCAATCATACCCTTCCCCCCAAAGAGGAGTGAACTTCTGATACTAAAACAGCAACACAGGTGTGTCTTTAAAATGTCGAACAAAAGAATCCAAACTCTACCGTTGTAGAGGCATCAATGGCTGGTTCTTCTGTTGCTGAGTTGTCCTCTGTGATGTGAAAATGCCACAGTTCTTTTCTGTTCTACTGAGGGATATGTGGATCATTTCTAGATTTTTGACCATTATGAATAGGGTGGAATGAATATTTTTATACAAGTCTACTTGAGGACATATATGGTTGTCTCTTAAACATGTACCTAGGAGTGGAATTGCTGTATTTTTTAGGTGTGTATTTAACTTAATGAAAAATTGCCAGTTTTCCAGGGTGTTCATATGCCAGTTGAATATGGGAATTCACGTTGCTCCATATCTTTGCCAACATCTGGTATTGTCAGTTTTTTAAGGCATACTGGTAGATATGTAGTGATTCGGTTTTGATTTGTATTCTCCTAATAAACTAATCATATTTGGTACCTTTTCACATACTTATTACTCCTTCGCATGTCTTTTGCAACGTCGGAAACTACATTGGTGTTCTCAGTGTAGTTTTTAATTGTTTTTTCTTTCTGTTTATAATCTTTGCCCACTTTTGTCTTTTTTAAAAATTGTTCAAAGGGACATTAGGAAATTAGCTAACTTAAGGAAATTAGCTCTTTGTCTGAATGAAGAAAGGCCTTTCTCTTTCTTAGATCATTAAAAATTTCTCTGGTATTGTCCTCTTTATGATTTTATGTTTTCACGTCTACAATCTGTGATCTACCTCTTATCTTTTTTTGGTGTGGGGGCGGGGTCTGCTGTGACAAAATACTATAGCCTGGGTGGCTTGTGAACAACAGAAAATTATTTCATATTGTTCTGTAGGTTGGGAAGTCCAAGATTAAGTTGCTGACATATTTGGTGTCTAATGGGGGCCCTTTTCTTGGTTAATTGATGGCACTTTTTTTTTTTTTGAGGCAGAGTCTCACTCAGTTGCCCTCGGGTTGAGTGCAGTGATGTCATAGCTCACCGTAACCTCAAACTCTTGAGCTTAATTGATCCTCGTGCTTCACCCTCCCTGAGTAGCTGGGACTATAGATGCCTGCCACGATGCGTGGCTATTTTTTTAGAGAAGGGGTCTCACTCTTGCTCAGACTGGTCTTGTACTTCTGAGCTCAGGCAGTTTGCCTGCCTTGGCCTGCCAGAGAGGTAGGATTATAGGCGTGAGCCACCCACGCTGGGCCCAGATGCCACTTTATAAAGCTATGTCTTTCCATAGAGGAAGGGCCAGGGTGTAGCTATCAGGGACCTCTCTGAGGGCACTAATCCCTTCCACAATGGCCTACTCTAATGATCTAATCACCTCCCAGGTGTTCTGCTTCCTAATAATATTGGTGATTAGGTTTCAACAGAAGAATTTTAGGGGCACATAGCATTCAAACCACAGCACTATAAGTTAGGGACTTCACATTGTAATTTTTTTACAGCTAGTTTCCTGGTTGTCCTAACACCATTTTCTGAATAACTCATTTTTCTGGTCTGCATTAAAGTGCCTATATTTTGATTTCTTATATAAATATGAGTCCACATTAGGATTTTAAAATTCTGTTTGACTGTTTTGAGTGTAATAAGACCACAATGCCTTATGTATCATACCTGCCTAATACATCTGTACATGCAGATACTCCTTGACATACTGTGGGATAAGTCCCAATAAACTTACTGTAAACTAAAAATATTGTAAGTCAAAAATGCACTTAATAGCCGGGCATGGTGGCTCATGCCTGTGATCTTAGCACTCTGAGAAGCCAAGTCAGGAGGATTACTTGAGCTATGGAGTTTGAGACCAGCCTGAATAAGAGTGAGACCCTGTCTCTACTAAAAATAGAAAAAAATTAGCTGTTTGTAGTGGCCTGTGCCTGTAGTCCCAGCTACTTGGGAGGCTAACACAGGAGGATCTCTGGAGCCCAGGAGTTAGAGGCTGCAGTGAGCTATGATGACACCATTGCACTCTAGCCTGGGTAACAGAGCAAAACTCTTTCTCAAATAAAAGAAAAAGAAGCATTTAATACACCCAGAATGCCCAATATGGTAGCATAGACTGGCCTACCCTAAATAAAAATGCATAGAAGAAAAGAAAACAACAACCAAAAATCATATGCCTGGGACACTTACAACTTATTTACAGTTGGATAAAATGATCATTCATAAAGTTTCTTTTATAATGAAGTGTTGACTATCTCATGCAATTTACTGAATGCTCTACTAAAAGTGAAAAACAGAATGATTGTATGGGGATCCCAGTAAAGCTGAAAAATCACAAGTCAAACCATGTACTGTAAGTCAGAGATCATCTGTTCTATTTTTTATTTTTTGTGGGTTTTTTTTGATTGTTTGGGATTCATTGAGGGTATGTTCTATGTTTTAAATTTCCAGGGGCTATGTCCCTCTCTTTACCTTATCAACAAATTTCAACTTTATGTTCAGTTTGTCTAGTTCCACATGAGAATGGGATCTTACTGGTATTGCCTTAAATATACAGACTATCTTGGAGGGTAACATCTGTATGATGTGGACTCTTGATTGCTCCCCCAGAACATGGCCTGTCATTTTGAGTTTTTGTGTTTTTTTTAGCATTTAAAATTATCTTCATATAGATTATGTACTTTTTTTTTTTTTTTTTAAAAGATAAAGTCCTGCTCTGTTGCCCCAGCTAAAGTGCAGTGGTGTCACTGCAACCTCAAACTCTTAGGCTCAAGTGGTCCTCCTGCCTTTGCCTCCTAGGTAGCTAGACTATAGTTAATGCCACCATAAAAAGCTAATTTTTTCTATTTTTAGTAGAGATAGGGTCTCACTCTTGGCTCAGGCTGATCTCAAACTCCTCACCAGAAGCAGTCCTCCCAGAGTGCTGAGATTATAGGTGTAAGCCACCACACCTGGCCAGTGCACTATTATTTAAAGTTTATTTATTTATTTATTTTTTATTAAATCATAGCTGTGTACATTAGTGCAATCATGGGGTTACAATGTGCTGGTTTCATATACAATCTGAAATATTTTCATCAAACTGTTTAACATAGCCTTCATAGCATTTTCTTGTTATTGTATGAAGACATTTGTATTCTGCATTTAGTAAGTTTCCCCCGTACCCTTCTAAGATGCCACATAGGTGTGGCCCCACCAATTACCCTCCTCCTACCCATACTCCCACCTCCCATCCCCTCCCTTGCCCCTTTCCCCATATTCTTGTGCTGTAATTGGGTTATGTCTTTCATATGAAAACTATAAATTAGCTTCATTCAGTAGGGCTGAGTACATTGGATATTTTTTTCTTCCATTCTTGAGATACTTTGCTAAGAAGAATATGTTCCAGTTCCATCCATGTAAACATGAAAGAGGTAAACTCTCCATCTTTCTTTAAGGCTGCGTAATATTCCATGGTATACATGTACCACCATTTATTAATCCATTCGTGGATCGATGGGCACTTGGGCTTCTTCCATGACTTAGCAATTATGAATTGGGTTGCAATAAACATTCTGGTACTGATATCTTTGTTATAATGTGATTTTTGGTCTCCTGGGTATATACCTAGTAAAGGAATTATAGGATCGAATGGCAGATCTATTTTTAAATCTCTAAGTATTCTCCAAACATCCTTCCAAAAGGAACATATTAGTTTGCATTCCCCTCAGTAATGTAGTAGTGTTCCCTTTTCTCCACATCTGCGCCAGCATCTCTGGTTTTGGGATTTTGTGATGTGAGCTAATCTTATTGGAGTTATATGATATCTCAAAGTAGTTTTGATTTGCATTTCTCTGATGATTAAGGATGATGAGCATTTTTTCATGTGTCTGTAGGCCATGCACCTGTCTTCTTCAGATAAGTTTCTGTTCAGGTCCCTTGCCCACCCTGACATGGGATCACTTGTTCTTTTCTTGCCAATACGTTTAAGTTCTCGGTGGATTCCAGTTATTAAACCTTTGTCAGAGACATAAACTGCAAATGTCTTCTCCCATTCTCAGGTTCTGTCTGCTTCCTTTACTTACTGTGTTCTTGGCTGTGCAGAAGCTTTTTAGTTTGATCAGGTCCCAGTAGTGAATTTTTGATGCTGCTTCAATTGCCCGGCAGGGGGTGGGGGGAGTCTTCCTCATAAAATATTTGCCCAGGCCGATTTCTTCAAGAGTTTTCCCTGCACTTTCTTCTAGTATTTTTATAGTTTCATATCTTAAGTTTAAATCTTTAATCCAGTGACAGTCTATCTTAGTTAATGGTGAAAGGTGTGGGTCGAGTTTCAGTCTTCTACAGGTCGCCAGCCAGTTCACCCAGCACCATTTGTTAAATAGGGAATCTTTTCCCCAATGAATGTTTTTAATTGGCTTGTCAAAGATCAAATAATGGTAAGTAGCTGGGTTTATCTCTTGGTTCTCTATTCTGTTCCATACATCTACCTCTCTGTTTTTGTGCCAGTACCATGCTGTTTTGATCACTATTGATTTATAATATAGTCTGAGTCTGGTAGTGTGATTCCTCCTGCTTTGTTTTTATTTCTGAGTAATGTATTGGCTATTTGAGGTTTTTTCCTGATTACATATAAAACGAAGTATTATTTTTTCAAGATCTTTAAAGTAATGACAATGGAGCTTTAATAAGGATTACATTAAAACTATATATTACTTTGGGTAGTATGGACATTTTAACAATATTGATTCTTCCCAGCCATGAGCATGGTATGTTTTTCCATTTGTTAACATCTTCAGCTGTTTCTTTTCTTAGAGTTTCATAGTTCTCTTTATAGAGATCTTTCACGTTCTTTGATAGGTAAACTCCCGAATATTTCATCTTTTTCGGCACTACTGTGAACGGAATAGAGTCCTTGACTGTTTTTTCAGCTTGGCTATTATTGGTGTATATAAAGGCTACAGATTTATGGGTGCTGATTTTGTAACCTGAGACACTGCTGTATTCCTTGATCACTTCTAAGAGTTTTGTAGTAGAATCTCTGGTATTTTCCAGATATACAATCATATCATCTGTGAAGAGTGAAAGTTTGATTTCTTCTGACCTTATATGGATACCCTTAATTGCCTTATCTTCCCTATAGCAATGGCTAAAACTTCCATTATAATGTTAAAGAGCAGTGGAGACAATGGGCAACCTTGCCTGGTTCCTGATCTAAGTGGAAATAATTTCAATTTAACTCCATTCAATGTGGTATTGGCTGTGGGTTTCCTGTAGAAGGTGTCTATCAGTTTAAGAAATGTCCCTTCTATACCAATTTTTGTAAGTGTTCTGATCATGAGGGGATGCTGGATATTATCAAAAGCTTTTTCTGCATCAATTGAGGGAATCATATGATCTTTATTTTTTAATTTGTTTATGTGCTGAATTATATTTATAGATTTATGTATATTAAACCAGCCTTGAGACCCTGGGATAAAACCCATTTGGTCATGGTGTATAATTTGTTTGATGTGTTGCTGGATTCTTTTTGTTAGGATCCTGTTGAATATTTTTGCATCAATATTCATTAGTGGTATTGATCTATAATTTTCTTTTCTTGTTTGGTCTTTTCCTGGTTTGGGGATCAAGGTGATGTTTGCTTCATAGAATGTGTTGGGTAGTATTCCTTCTTTTTCTATATTTTGGAAAAGGTTGAGTAATATAGGCACTAGTTCCTCTTTAAAGGTTTGGTAGAATGCTGACGTGAAGCCATCTGGTCCCAGGCTTTTCTTTTTAGGGAGATTTTGTGTAGTTGAAGCTATTTCAGAACTTGATATAGGCCTGTTCAACAGTTCCACTTCATTCTGGCTAAGTCTTGGAAGGTGGTGTGTTTCGGAAGGTGGTGTGTTTCCAAGTATTGGTCATTTTCCTTCAGATTTTCATATTTGTAAGAATAAAATTTCTTGTAATATTCATTATGGATTGTTTTGAGTTTCTGAGGAGTCTGTTGTTATTTCGTCTTTACCATTTCTGATTGATGAAATTAGAGATTTTACTCTGTTTTTCCTGCTTAAGTTAGCCAAAGGTTTATCTATTTTATTGACCTTTTAAAAAAAAACAACTTTTTTATTTATTGATCTATTGTATAATCCTTTTGTTTTCAATTTCATTTAATTCTGTTCTAATTTTGGTTATTTCTTTTCTTCTGCTGGGTTTGGGATTGAAATGTTCTTCCTTTTCCAGTTGCTTGAGATGTCCCATTAAGTTGTTAACTTCCTCTCTTTCCGTTCTCTTGAGGAAGGTTTGCAGTGCTATCAATTTCCCTCTTAGGACTGCCTTTGCAATATCCCAGAGGTTCTGATAATTTGTGTCTTCATTGTTGTTTTGTTCCAAAAATTTGGTAATTTCCTTCTTAATCTTGTCTATGACCAGGCTGTCATTCAGCATGAGGTTATTTAGCTTTCCATGTTTTTGTATGAGTATGCAGATTCCTGTTGTTACTGAGTTCAACTTTTATTCCATCATGGTCCAAGAAAATATAAGGAATGATTTTTATTCTTTTAAATTTGCTGAGGTTAGACTTGTGACCTAAGATGTGATCGATTTTGGAGTGTGTTTTGTGGGCTGATGAGGAGAATGTGTATTCAGTTTTGTTAAGATGAAATGTTGTGTAGATGTCTGTTAAATACAAATGTTGAATGATTTGTTTTTATTTTTATTTTTTTTTGAGACAGAGCCTCAAGCTGTCACCCTGGATAGAGTGCTGTGGCATCACAGCTCACAGCAACCTCCCAATTCCTGGGCTCAAGCGAGTCTCTTGCCTCCGCCTCCCAAGTAGCTGGGACTACAGGGCGCCCG